>JABFEA020000048.1:10130245-10143992 GCA_019775915.2 Cyphomyrus plagiostoma | reverse complement strand
GCCGCATGGAGGCTCAGCGCTGGCTAAACACCGGAATTATTCCGAAAGGCTTTTTCTCCACCCTCAACTGCAGTGATGAGGACCATGGCCTTCCCAGGCTTTTCAGATGTTACAATGCATCATTTTTGCTCCGTCCACCAGACTCCACCTGGCTCTCGGACATGAGTGCGTGTCACCATCCCTACCACACCCTGGGCTAAACCACTTCCTGTCATCTTCTGCTGTTCACACTTCGTCTGTTAGAGGTGAGAAGCTCAATTGATTTTCTGATGCTGAGACAAACAAACGCTGGACCACAACCTAAAGCCTGTCCAGTGGGGGGTTATTTCATATACAATTCGAAGCTTGAGGAGGGGAGACGTGACATCAGTGAACACACTACCGGTCAAAAGTTTTTGCACACCATGCTTTCCCATTTGTTTTACAAACTGTATATTCTTGTTAAGCATGGGAAAGTTGCATGAACTATAAATGAAAATGTAAGTTTCCTTTATAACTTGGAAGGAGTATGTAACAGTGCATGTCTGACATCCTATTAACTGGTTGCGTGTGGTTATGTGATGGCATGATCATATTCTAGGCTGTCCTTTAACTTTAAATGCACTAGTTCTCTGCTTCATCCCATGAAACAGAGCAGCATTTAATGTCCCTGGTAGAAAAGGATGCCTCGAATTTTCTCTCCTGTTATAACTGCTAGAGGAGGTTACTTTGATGAATCAAAGATATGACATCGTCTTGCTCATAAAGATATTGAAATGCTAAATACATTGGAAATTAGTTATTTGTTAACAAAGAATATTGATTGTATTTTTATTAAACGTCTGTGTTATGCTGCTGGAGCTCTAGTTCTGCTAGGGAGTCTCTCTGCAGAAGCACCAGTCAGGATGGAGGAGCTGATCTCCCTCTCACTGTGCAGTCGTTAGGGTGCGGAGGACAACTCAGCCAGCTCTGTTTGCTAATGAGTGTGACGCTGCTCGGATTTCAGCGAATTTAAGGGCGAGATCAATATCGATGGCAAACAGGGACCCTTTGGCAAGGGGGGGCCTGAGAGACGTGACAATGACAGAGCGGGGACACGCGGCTGCATAAATCATACTGGTCCGAGGAGGAGAGTAGCAAACGACCGAGGACTGTGGAAGAAACGTCTGTTTCCTCAGTGCCACTTCGATTCATCTTTCAGCCTTGAGAGGAGAAAAATACATACATTGATTTTTTATTTTCTTCTGCCTTTATTCTCATCTTGGAAGAAAGGACGTCATTCCTCACTGCGTCATCTGAAGAGTGAAGTCAGAGTTAAGATCTGGGTGCACGTTCAGGGTTAGAATCTGTGCCTATAACCATCACTTTGGGGAAGAACATGGCAGCTAAACGCTCAGATGTGCCACGTGAAACCAGCTGTAATCATGAAGAGCTATCCCACTGAGGAGCTTCTTTCAGAACCAAGAACTTCTGCCCGGTTCCCGCCACAGAAAATGGGTCCAATTGTAGTTCCTCGGAGGCAGTTCCAGATCCCTATTTAGTACTACAACTTTTCTTCGACCACGACCTACTGGGGAGGTGCTCACAGTAATGCCTTGCTGATTGGTTGGCGCTCACAGTGGTACCATGCTGATTGGTTGGCACTCACAGCGATACTTTGCTGATTGGTTGGCGCTCACAGTGATACCTTGCTGGTTGGCGCTTGTTTGAGCAGATCTTGAGGTAACAAAGGAGCCTGGATGATGACGGCACTAACTCCTGTGTAGGATCCCCCAAAATCTTCTGATGTCGAGGATAGATTTGGCTGGCAGAGCGTGACTGGCAGGGGGTGGGCTATTGCGAGAAGGGCACTGGTATGGCCCCTCAGCAAGGGGGTGCTTTACACTACTGGATGCTTGGGTGCCACCTTTTTGCCCCGGTCCCACCCTGCCGTGACGGAATAGCAGAGGACAAGGTTCAGGTGAAATGTGCCTTCCAGGGACTTTTTTAACATTTCGTTTTAGCACAGTCACATATTGGCCTTCAAAATGGTGACACCCATGACAGTAAGTGAAAGTGAGATAAAACGTTATGAACCAGGAAGAAAAACCACCTTGAGACACAGAGGAGCAGAATGGGACACGCCGGCCACAGACTCCTCTCTTCTCTCTGATCACTCAGTGCTCCTTTGACTCATTAACTCCCATCATCACAAAAGCGACTCTTCACGCCTTTATTGAACTACTTCTGTTTTGATAATGGAAGACAGCAGTTGGTGGCAGACTTACACACACTTGTCTCCCATCTCATAACTTCAAGGAGATCATTAAGGGCCTTAATGACCCACAAGCTACATCAAAGGCTGTTAAATTACCCAAATGAAATTCTCCTCCAGCACAGAGCAGGTCTGAGGGACCTTGCAACCTTGCAACCAAGCAATTATGATATTATTTTAAAACCATACTGTATTTTTGTGTGTTTGTGGCTTTTGCCCAAAAACACCCCCCTCATACAGATAGACATTTTCCTGAGGTAATTCATAGTAAGCATTCAAGAGAGCACCCACCCACCCCCACGTTACTTGTAGATCATTTAGCATAAGAATTAACCGCATCTGAATCCTCATGTTGGGTTTTATGTATAACAGAGCCGGTGTTACAGCAAGAATGTCCATAACCAGAGGAGCTGTATCAAATCAAACCCGAAGCCCCTTTTAAAATGTGACTGTGACTTTAATAGGGCACTAATTAAAATACTATACCCTGATTATCTGAAGTGAAAATTAAGTGATAATATTAAACAAAATGAACATTCACAGACAAAATTTTTACCAAAAGCAAAGGATTTGATAAACCGTGACTGTATATCATTATCTAATCAGTCAAAAATTTAAGCTGCTTTTCTCAGAAATCTAGCTGATCTAAAAGGTCGCGGAAGCTGTGGTTAAAGCTGAAGGTGGAGCTTCTGTTAACAGTGAGCAATGCTTACAGGATACTGTAGATCTTAGCAATGATTAAAGTGGAACACCTGCAGAAACAACTCTTCTTTTCCCTCATCATATGAATGTAAAATGAGGAATAACTCACAGGCCATAATTTTCAGAATACAGAATGAGGGAGAACTAACAGATCATCATGTTCAGGGATGGAAATGAGGGAGGACTAATAGCACAATGTGTTCAGGGTATAAGATGTGGGAAGATTAACAAAGCCTGGTGTTCAGGGAGGAAAATGAGGGACTACTAACAGGACATAGTTCCCAGGGTGTAAAATGTCGGAAAACTAATAAAGCCTGTTGTTTAGGGTATAAAATAAGAAAGAACTAATAGGCCACAGTGTTCAAGGTTTAAAATAAGACACATGGTGTTCAGAGTGAAAAATGATGGAGGATTAAGAGGGTATAATGTTCAGCATGTAAAATGAAGGAAGAGTAACATAGGCTGGTGTTCAGGATGTAAAATAAGGGAGGATTAATAAGATGTAGTGTTCAGGGTGTAAAATAAGGGAAGACTAATAAAACCTGGTGTTCAGGGTGTAAAATGAGGGAGGATTAACAGGATGTAGTGTTCAGGGTGTAAAATAAGTGAGAGCAAACAGTCCACATTTATGACGCTTCAGCTATGCTGCAAGAGACAATGACATATGCCCAGAAAGAGGTAGAATTTCCATTTTCACATAAAGAGAGACTCCTTTATAGCCCAATTCCGCCACTGCCGCAGTTCGGTTTGGGTCGGAGCTGCTATATGGAGGAAATGACAGTGTGGTTGAAAGTGCTCCTTCATGATCTTCAGTGCACCACAGAGCACTGCTGTACCTGCTGGGAAGCCACAGCAACTCTGCATAAATACTGCAGAGATCTTCTGCGAGGGACATGATTACTGAATGATCTTCATTTGTTTGACCTTTATTCCAGCCACATTACAATAATCTCAATAATAAATTTAACGCAAAACACGAGACTATACCAGAGAAAAGTTCAGAGGACCATAGTTGTGTAAGTCAGACATTTAAATTGAGTTTAAAAAAAATACATCTTGAAAAATATGTATTTGAAATTAAATCTTTTTTTTCTTGATCATATGAGACAATAAAATAGGTTTGAACACAAATTATTTCCTGGGGAAAAAAAAGTCAGTCTATTTGGCAGTATTCAAAACAGCGATGCATCTATGATTCTTCCAGAGGAAAACACTTGCCTTCTGTCAGCATGACTGGTTTGCTCGTTACAGCATTAATTTTTCACATTGTTTAGTTACACTTTCAGATTTATCCTCAGGTTCCCTAACCGCTCTTTAACCTGATCCAGGTTCCTCACGTGTGTGTACATGATAATAATTTACAAAACTCTGTTATTCAATATTTCTTTATTAGTGAAAATTAAACAAGTACTAAGAGTTTCATGCATGTGCTAAAGAATTGCTGGAAGACTAACACTCCAGGGCATCTGGAATCTCTCACCACGTATCTCACCACTGGGATGGGGGGATGGGGGGGGGGGTGCTAGAGGTTTCGGGCCCCATCCTAGGCAAATGCAACTATATTACACAATTTTGTAGGGTCTCTGTCACTCGAGGCCCTTCTGGAATCACCCCCCTCCCACACCTGATAAAAGCAAATGTGGGTTTGAAGCTCTTGACAAGAAGAAACCTCAAAGTGAGTGGCCTTCTGAACACTTTTATGGACCTTCATCCCCAGGCTAAAGGAGAATGTAAATGGGCAATGACAAGAATGGCCTCTCCAGTTCAATCCCGTGTGACGATGCATGGGGCAAAGCGGAGGCAGCCGAACACTGAAGGTGATAATGCACAAATGTTCCCATTTAATTTCCAGGAATCACAGTCTTTCAATTCTTAAGCAACATAACCAACAGATATTCTGCAGCTACTTGCAACAACATGCCACGACGAGACTGACAAACTGCTGCATGTAATCTGTGCAGAGCATGAAAAAATTGTCATAAATTGCAGGCAGCTGGCAGCTTGAGTTCTGCAGATTCAAGCAAAACTTGCTGCTACTGCGACTACAGCTGGGTGCAGGGCAATCACAGAAATAACCTCCGCCTAGGTCCAGCAGGGGGCTACTACAGTCTGCACTGCACACACTGCATCATTGCTATTGCTAACTACTCTGTATATGTAAAAGCATCGGAGCAGGCATTCTGAGCGGACAGTCCTGGGTATTGACAGAAAGTGCAGCCAAGGACCCAAGGACCCACAGGCCCCTTTTCCACTCCACTGGCGCCAGTGCTAGCACTGGGGCTGGTGCTCGGCTGATGCTGAAGTTGGGAACCAGCAAGAGCCAGCCTGCATTTCCACGGACTTGAGAGCCCGGTGGGAACCGGGTGACAACACTGTGCCCACATCACAAACCACACCCACTTTCCGACTTTACCTTTATTTGCCGTTGCCTCAGTTACTCTGGATGAAACGGGAGTTTCATCCAGACCTGCAAAGGTTTGGTGCCGGTTTGGAGCTGATTTTGTGACACAGGCGCCATTTTTTTTTTCTGTGGAAAAAAACGTGGTACTGGTTCCAAATTGGGGATCGGCACCGGCACCTTTGCAGTGGAAAAGGGGTAACATAATCCCAGACATGGGTTACACCTGGCGTGTATGCCACATTGGGCGGACACTTCACTCTTGGTCATCATCTTTGGCAAAAAAGAAACATGTAGAATGGGTGCGAGAGAGTCAAATTACTCCAGGATGAGAATGGATCTGAGCAGAGAGAGAGAGAGAAACCCACGAACTTCCACCATGTTGCTCTAGTGCATCTAACTTCCCGTAACTTGGCGTCTGCCTCCACTTTCACGCCAGATAAACCACCTGCAGTTTAATTTCTACATCCTCTCTCTCTATAACCACAGAAGACTCAATTCAGACTATTTTCTCAAACAAACTTGTTCTGTTTTGGAGAGGAAATGACAGGTTACACCACATGTCAGTCAATCGGACATTACCATAAGGACTTAATTTATAACATCCCACTAAAAGACGTCTGTGTGATGTATGAACGTACTGCAAATTATCATATAAGTCATTTGGATCTGTTGCCTTTTGAAGTCGCTTGTTAAAGCGGATTTCATGAGGCTCTCTTTTCCTGTGTGTTGGATGGGGGCGTTCTTTATTTTTATTAAGCATACTCTTGCGTATTGCGGTGGCAGGGGGTGTTGCGACTTAACCAAATAAGGTGGGTTATATGCACATAGTTGCTCAACTTTTCTCCTTCGCTACAAAGACGCAATACAGAGGCTGTATGTGTCCGTGAAACAGATACATAGTTTCTGTTTATTTCATTGTACATTTGTGGTATTATTTGTCAACGTGGATATATTTACACGCTTTTACTGCGCCGTGGGACCTCTCACACCAGCGTGTGTGAAAAGAGAGTTTCATTCAAACTACCGACAGTGGGATCGCACTTTTTGTGGCGCATATAAGTGAGTACTTTAGCCGTCGCTCAGTGTTGATTGTTCCCCTGTGTTGTAGTTTTAACGCTGTACTTTTCTGGAGGCTTAAATGTAACTGAGAAGGTGTCAAACGAGCTTTTATTACTATTGCCTACCATAGACCTTCAGTGATATTTAACGCGTCGGATTCAGTACGTTATTCCCGTGCTCCTAATTAATGCATTTGGGTGAGCTGTAGCGGGTTATCACACATGGCTGCTTCACGGCCGCGATCCCTGTGTGATTAAATCCGAAGGGGGGGGGGCGTCACTGCCCCGGCTACGAGGGTCTGGGGCTCTCACCTGAGCACCGCAGGGTGCGCCACCGCAAAACCTGTAAATGCCGCCAGCATCAAATAAAGCAACAATTAAGTTATACGTTAGTGATCAAATCAGTGTTACGATGGGGGAAATAAATAAAAAAAGAATTATAGGTAGGATACCTCCCCTGATATTAAGAATAACGTTGGGCTGTGGCTCTGCGAGATGCCATGACCGCTGTGCTGACCCGCATAGTGGTCAATTTAGCATGATTTTAAACATCAGAAATGCGGTAGTCTTTACATATAACCCTGCATGTAAAACATTTTTTTAAATATCTCCACTATAACTAAAGCATAAAATGCAAATTAGTGGAACAGAGGTCAAGCGGCGCCAGTTAGCGCTGCAGACCTAATGAGTATGTTCATGAGCAAAGGGAGCTGGTTCCAGCCGCTTGGCAATACAGGCCTTTCATGTCCCGCAGGATTCGGGCTCGATGTTAATAAAACCCCTACCCTCTTCGAACGGTCAGTATCGCTTTTCGAGAGGCAAAATTGCGGCTCTGTCGGCTTACCCTGCAGGTGGCTTTTTCTCCATTTGATAAACTGCCTCTGATTATATACGAAACACATCCATCTATCTTTCATAAGCGCTTATGCAGTGGGAGGTCCCACTGAGCCCGTAGTCTCCTGGGGAAAACAGGGCCTGAGGGGAGGCAGGGCGGGGGGATTTGAACCCTGAACCAGGGAGACGTGATGCACAGTGGGGTCCACTGAGCCCCCATAAGCGGACATAGTAAATATGAGCAGTATGAAATGCTACTGCCGGTTTAGCGCTTAGTGTTTTATGGCAGGTGAACTAATGAGGCTGCTAGAGTTCAGGAGCATTTCTGCCACATTGGGGGTTTTTATTTCATGGGCGGTGGGCGGCTGAGAGGGCTAAGGGCATGTGCTTAGAAGGTCGCTGGTTCCAGCCTCAGCAGAACAGTCAGAGATCTGTGGGCCCTTGAACAAGGCACTTAAACCCCCCACTGCGTTCCAGGGGTCTGGCATGTTGGCTGACCCTGCACTGTAACCCCCCCCCCCCCCCCCCCAAACTCTGGAGAGTGAGGTGTGGTCGGAAAAGAGCAACATTTCAATGTACCTGTACTCGTACAAAAGGCATATAAAGCATTTATCGCTTCTTCATATTCCCATAAATCTCCCCCTACCCCCATGTGCATGTGAGGTTACAGGCCCATGAGTTGTGCAGTGCTCAGAATGGGTCACTGCCCCCCTATCCCCAATCTCTTATATGTATAAGTGAGTCCTAAATTTGCCCAGTGGTACGGCCCAGTGGTACAAGGACACTCTATTAAGCCGACAGGCCGCCGTCTGTATCACACACCCCACCCAACCCTCCAGTGGAGGTAGGTCACATGTGGTCACACCATCTTACAGCGCAACCCCCCTACATTCACTGGGTGTAGCTTCACTTCCCGCTTGCTGCCTCTCAGCCAAGCGCCCAACTCCCATCTCCCACCCCCCGCCCCCGGGAGGCGGTGAGCCCAAACGCTACCATCCATGGCTCGTCCGCCGTTCCCCTGCCCTGCACACGGTCGCCCTGTGGCTGCCAGCAGCGCGTAGCTGAGCAGTAAAGAACAGAAAGCAAGTCGAGCTTCACTGCACTTTACCCAGTGAAGATACCAGTGAGAAGACAAGGTCAAAAGCATCAGCACTTAATGTATCGCTCTACACATCAGGCTGAGCTTTTCTACACACCCTTTGATCGAGGCAACATGACTTGTTTGCTACTACTGGAGATAGCATGCAAGTTTAGCTTTGTCTACATTGTAAAAAAACCTCAGATGCTTTCTTTAAATGTGGACTCAAAAAAGGATGTCTTTCATATTAGTAACAGACTATTAGGCCTGTAACTGTACGCTCTGCAAAAGATCTGGTGGCAGATCTGAAATTAATCTGCTGAAAATTAAACTCGGGCAGTTAATCTAAACTCAGTTTTATCTGTTAATTTATTCAAATTCTTAGGTGGTTAGGTATGATGCTATATATCAGGGTAGTAAATGTGAATTTGCTGGGGGAAAAAACAGTTTAACAGTAAAACATATGCAAATTAAGAGTAACACAATAAAAACCAACAAGAATTTCTTCAGTTCTCCAAAAAGTTACCGTATCTCGTTAGATGGCTCGATGAACACACTTCAGTCCCCAAAGCTCTCCTCAGTGCCACCTCAGCCATCGCATGAATTTGTTAAATGTCACCAGCTTACTTGAATAATAAAATTAATTAGTTTAAAAGTTAAATGAGGTATTGATTAGCCTTACTAGGTGTGCTAGTCAGGGATGGTTTCTGTGAGTCCTGGGTTGACTTTGAGTCCTCGGTAGACAAAGGATATTGAACATGATGGTTTTATGCCAACATGAAGATCATTTAAACATGATTTCCTTTGACTGGCTAAGACTTCAGCATGTAGTGTACATGAGGATGGTTTCCAGACCCTTAGCAAACAGCAGCGGTCGTAATCAGGATTACGCTATGGCCGCTCTTTCAGGCAGCGTGTATCGCCGTGTGCACAGGCCGCCAGCCCTCTTATGACCTCCATTTCTGTAACTAGATTACGATGAAGGAGGTTCTCTGTGTTCCTCCAGAGTGGAATGTCGCGCTGCCTGCGTGAAGTTTGTCCAGGGTTTGACGGAGGTGACCACTCTGCACACTCGGCTCCGCATCCTACTGACCTGCTTTCAAAGGGCTCCTTCTCATATTTTTTTTATTGCAGAATCTGTTTGACTTCCCCTTTGTTTTTTTTTGTCCTTACTGGCTGCCCACGCCGTTCTCTGACCGCTGAGCTTATTCACTGCAGTCGACGAGATGCTGGATTGCGACAGTGGTGTTACATTTTCTGCCGATTGATAGAAATGCAGAAATGCAGCCCCGCGGATTGTAGATGTGCAGTCTGGGCGCGCTGGGCTCGTCCTCGTAGACACGGTTTAAGGGCCGCAGCAGAGAGCCGTGCCGGTTAATCGATTCTTCTGCTCTCTGTATCACATTAAGTCAAGCCTTTGTTCCTTAAAAATCCCACAAGCTATTTAGACACAAAATTTAAAAAGCGAGCCAGCACACATTTTATTCCCCCATATTTCCTGGAGTAGATGACTTCCCTCTCTCACAGTTATTAGAATAATAATTCCTTTAAGTAACATTTTCGGCAGTAAAACATTAAACTCTGGCGTGTCAACATCGCAGCACCTGCTGCAACCCGTCCATCACGAACGGATCTCCGTCAGGCGGCCTCCCGTTACTCAGTGAAGCAAAAAGATCATTTACTTAAGACCGAACCAGCATTCTCTATCTTCATCGCACGGGGCTAAAACTCTCTGCGGTGTGCTGTGGATGCCTCTCTCTACTAAACTTGGGTTATAATTTGGACGACGGCTGGGTCACCGAGGACGGAGGAGACGGCACAGCCAGGAAGGCTGCCCGCTGATAGGCTGCCCGCTGATAGGCTGCTCTTCTGGGCCACAGACGGCGCCACCCGTCACCTGTCCCTCTTCCTCCCACTTTGCTGCTCCACAGCGGTATTATATAAACAGCAGCTTAATCCTCTGTGAAGGGAAGCGGTCATGATCTTATTCAGACTGAGGGGTCATGTGACGTAAAATATCTGCTGTATAGGGCTCTCCACTGCCCCCTACAGGCTAATGACAGGTCCATCCTCGAAGCCCCACCCACTATCCGGCTCTCCCCTCAGCTTCATGACAACTGCATAACTTCTGCTTCCATATCTAATCCCAAAGCCCAGCTAAGAATGTTACAGGCAACGTGCCTGATTCTCCCAACCCAGACCTGCCAAGCCAGCATCACTCAGACCGTTGGCTTTGGGGTAAATCGGGGGGGCAGCGTGTGACTCAGCAGGTTAAGGCGCTCTGCCGGTCATCAGCAGGTCACTAGTTAAAATCCCAACGTTACCAGGCTGACTTCAGTGTGGGTCCTTAATGAAACACCATTACTGGCTACCTGCCAGTTTGCCTTTGACATAGCAGCTGCCAGTGTGTTAGAGCTGATGATACTTATGATTCTTATAGTTTATACAATAAATGTCAGAAATTCAGCATACAATCAGCATGCTGCATATCACGTATTTTGTATTCTCTTAGTCTGAGTATTGTGTTCTGTAAGAGTCACATGATTTGTTTGAATGCTTCAGACATAGACCCGGTTCTCGGGAACTTCATTTCAATGTCACTTAAAAGTGAGCCGGCATTATTGCAAAATGAGTCTGAAAGTGTGACCTTTACAGTACAGCGACCCGCGTACAGCCCCTGCCGACGTTTATCTGTCTCCTCTGCTTCCCGTTTCCAATTATCCAGGAAAGAGAACATCTTCCCAGCTTTGGGAATCTCTCTGGTTACATGTGCGCAGGGTCACCTTCCCTAGAGGGAAAAGTCCTCTCCTCTCACTTTATGAAGGATTTACCGACCAGCAGTGTAGCTGAGCTTGTTTGGGGCAGTTCACAGGTTGAGAGAGATAAGCCAGGTCTTTGTGAAAATAAGCAAGCACTCGCAATAGAAAATCCTTTATCGATCGCCCTGCAGGAAGGCGCCCTGCCTGCTCCGTGCCAGCCTGTCCTGATAGGCCTCTCCTGGAGAAGTTTTCTTCATCTCTCCTTTATATTTCTGTCCCCTGCAAAGATAGCCGACGTCGAATAGAGATCCAACAAAATAGATACATGTAGTATATCAGTTCTGAGACCTCAAAGCCAGTCACTTGACGGCGGACTGTATTTGGTAAAAATAAAGAAAGATGAGAATGGGTGGTTTTTATGTGAGGTGATGAAAATGCTGTGGAAGACTACGTCCAATTCTAAAGCTCAGGTAATTGGAACAGTTTTTATCAGGCTGGAAAGGGAGCCAGACGGAAAAGACCGGAACCAGATAAGCGATACCGTGACTGCAGAGGGGATGGGGGGGTACCTTCCTCCCCAAACTTTAGAGTAGCAGGGTTAATTGACTGACTAATGACACTTAATAACATTCATGTAGCTGATGATTATTATTATTTTTTATTTACCCAAAGCAGCATTTTTTTCTTTTTGCAAAAACAATGTCATAGCGATTGGGGTTAAGGGTTTGTGCAGTGCTGCCTTCGAACGAGGGACCAACCAATCACAGGCACCGTAACCTTACCTACTGAGCCACATTCCAGCCACCTGCATGTAAACTCAATGTCAATTTATTGACCTGATCGGCTCCACACTGGTCAGTAGGCAAACAATCAGCCCTCTAAGCCTGAACCTCTACATCCAGAGAGTTCCTTTCCCAAAAGGACACCCCCATGGCCTAGTTATGACTTCAGAGGCGGCCACGGGGTGGGGTGGGGTGGGGGTTGTGAGCCGGGGTTCTGCTTCGATGATGCGCATGAGGAACCGAGAGAAGGAAGTGCGGGCCAGTATCAGCCCTCGATGCAGCTCTGCAGATGTTCTGGGTTGTGAAATCACTGCCAGGAACACGATACAAATGAGCAAGTTTGTGACATGTGAGACCCTGAATTACCTACTGGAGCTTAACTACAGCCACCTGGCTCTGACCCCCAAACCCCACGGAACATGCAGGAATCAGGCATTTCTGTTTCATTCATGGCAGGGATTGTCAGGCGTATTCTTTAAAGCATCTCGGATGCAGACTGAATAATAAAAACGTGTATACAAGATGCCATTTCCTTGTTTTGTCTTTGCGCGTGAATTTCACACACACAGTCAGATATCTGGTCCGATCCGGCTGCCGTGCCCCTGTGCGTCCAATGAAATTTGCCCCATCTGCCTGTCAGACGGTCATTGCACCTGAATCACTGTCACACTTATGCAAGTGGCCCCAATTAGCTTGCTTTGCCGCCCTAAATTTTGAGATAGAAATCAGCAGATACGCCTCCCTCTGCCAAAAAGGGATGCATGAACATTTCCTCGCAGATGAAGAGAGGCCCCACAGGGCAGGCTGCGCCTCGAGGTAAGGCTGGAGTATCACGCGGGTGATCAGGAGTGAGACGGAGCCGAAAGGGACCCTCACGCACCAATTCGGCATGTACTCCTTGGTTATAGAGGCAACAAGATCAGTACCCCAGCTATAGGCTGGAAACGTGGGATATCTGAATGGAAATGCCCTCAATGCTGCAGGCCCCGCCCCCTAACTTTCATATTTGCTTCCCATAGGCTGGCCACGGTTGATGCTGGCTCCCGTTGTTGCAGGGCTGCTGCCATCAGCTTTATAACAGGTGAGGCCACACCCACCCAAAAGCAAAATGTGGTGGAGGTGTGGGTACAAATGGATACAAGTCATACTGCTAAACTGCTCCAACGCCATCATGTTATAAATGTATACACTTATATGTACCCTCAGACACAATTTTAAACACATTTCTTGTAAAAACCTGTGCTGGTTATAAATCAAACTATGTAATTTTAAAAGGGGCAAAACTACAAAACCTGTGAAATATTACCCTGGGTAAGGTAGCATTAAATAACAGAGGCAGCCACTAAACACAAAGCCCCTGTTGCCACGGTTATTGGTTCACCTATTTTTTCCATGACCTAATCATGCCAAATGGGGGAGTGGGGGGGGGGGAGTGGCTGTCCGATGTGGATAAAGCATGCACATACGCTCTTCTGCTCGCAGAAAGTTTCCTGGATCTGATAGCTGCATGCCCAGAACCGCTGGCTAGTAACCGGTTAACCAAACGGTTCTCGTGTTTACAAAGTCCCAAGTCCACTTACTATCCAGATAACCTCTCAGATCTTCTCCTGCCGTACACCGCGGCCCCGCAGAGACAAGTGGCTCTCCCTCCCTGCGATTTCCCTGTGCCCCCCCTTCCCATCCATCATGGAGGCCATCGCGAAATACGACTTCAGCGCCACTGCCGAGGATGAGCTCAGCTTCCGGAAGGGCGACATTCTGAAGGTGAGCGGGAAACGAAACTGCCCTCCAGTCGCCATGGTGCTAATTAGTGGGGGGGGGGGGGGGGGGGGGGGGGGGGGGGGGGGGGGGGGGGGGGGGGGGGGGGGCGGGTGGGGGGGCCGGCGGGGGGGGGAGAGGC
>JABFEA020000048.1:10116900-10130145 GCA_019775915.2 Cyphomyrus plagiostoma | reverse complement strand
CCATATGTGTGTGGGTACACCCTGTGCGCGTGTCCATATGTGTGTGGGTACACCCTGTGCGCGTGTCCATATGTGTGGGTACACCCTGTGCGCGTGTCCATATGTGTACGGGCACACCATGTGCGCGTGTCCATATGTGTACGGGCACACCATGTGCGCGTGTCCATATGTGTACGGGCACACCATGTGAGCGTGTCCTTATGTGTGCGGGTACACCCTGTGAGCGTGTCCTTATGTGTGCGGGTACACCCTGTGCGCGTGTCCATATGTGTGCGGGTACACCCTGTGCGCGTGTCCATATGTGTGCGGGTACACCCTGTGCGCGTGTCCATATGTGTGTGGGTACACCCTGTGCGCGTGTCCATATGTGTGCGGGTACACCCTGTGCCCGTGTCCATATGTGTGCGGGTACACCCTGTGCCCGTGTCCATATGTGTGCGGGTACACCCTGTATGTTTGCATAACCGCACGTCTCCCCCGCCAGTTGGTTCCATGAGAGCGCCAGTCGCCCCGCTGCGGAGGAGCTGCTGATGTCCCGCACTGTGGGCTCCTTCCTCATTCGCGGCAGCCAGAATTCTCCGGGGGACTTCTCCATTTCTGTCAGGTGGGCCTGGATCCCCCCCCTACCTTGCCACACACACACACACACACTCACACACACCACCCACGGCGGACGGTACTGAAAAACAGAGTGCTCTGGGCCGATTCTGCGGCCTGTAGGAAGGTTTCCCCCGTATCCTGCACCCCCCCCCCCCACCTGCACTGAGGGCTAATGGCATGTAGGATCCTACACGCTATTTACACCACTGGGTCCCTGTGATATCCAAGGGAAAGTATTCTGCATTTATTTGGTTAGTGCTCTACCTGCTGGCTAGACTGAGTACTGCATGTACACTGAAGTAGAGTTTGCTGTTTGAGAGATAAGTTTGTTCTGCCTCACATGGCAGAGGCGGGTCTAGAGTCTCTGCGGGGCCTTTTTACAAAATAACTCTCCAACTCCCACTCCTCCAGCATGATGGAAAAATTTCCCACAATTGTTTTAGCTAAACATCTAAATTAATCATACCAGAAAAAGCATTTTAATAAACACAAGTCCTGTATTTTCACTTTTGTGAAAAATGGAATACACAAATAAAGCTGATTTGCCATTGCAGTGTGCTGTATAATCTGGTGCATTGGGGGGCCTCCGCCTGCCCTGCCTGTCCTGTCACTGCACACAGCAGGGTAGTGGCCGGGGAACGGAGGGATGTGTGGATCCAAATATTTTTAGCTTCAGTCATCCCTCCAGAAAATAGAAAATAATCATTTATATGTAAAATTTTTAAGCTGTGTCGCTACCCCCACCCCCACTATCAAACTCTCTCCGACACCATTTGTCTCAGAGTAAATGGGTTTCTCAAAACTCATTAAATCCAGTGAGTGCTCTGTGACATGGACAGAAAATTGCCCTTTAAATCCACCACACAACACGAATAAATTATTGAAAAACCCAACTGCTATATACTGCTTAGGACTCGCCAGGACCGGAAGGTCATCGGTTCAAATTCCAAGGTCAGCAGAGTCATTTCGCCATTGAGCTCATAAGCCGTAGCCACCCCCCCGGGACTGTCTGACCCTGATCTCGAAAATCATACGTCACTTTGAATAACTGAAGTCAGTGTGATGTGATATGAGGCTTATTGTGTTTCTACGAAAACCTGATACGCTGTGGTCCTATACTGTGGAAAAACCGCTGATCACATCATCAGCCTGAATGTATGTATGAGAGCCGTGAAAAAGAGCCCTTTGCCCCCAGCATACCAGACCTGTCCCCAAAGTGATCTGTATGCCCACAGACACCACTGTGATGTGCAGCATTTCAAAGTGATGAAGGACAAAAAAGGCAGCTACTTCCTGTGGTCGGAGAAGTTTGCCTCCCTGAATAAGCTGGTGGAGTACTACAAGACCACCTCCATCTCCAAGCAGACCCAGATCTTCCTGAGAGAGGACAGGCCTAGCGAGCCGTCCCCGCCCATGCACCACCAGGTAAGAGAGTGTTCGCCCCCTGCGAATCCACAGCGCCATCTGCTGGGCCCCAGTGGAGTTTCAGCCACACGCACATACGCTTGGATTTATTGGCACGTGACGTATGGTGGCCGAGTGCCACAAATGACGGTCAGACACAATGAAATCAAACAGAACAATCCCACTTAAAATGAGGCCACCTTGTTTGTTCTTTGTCTCGCCACAACCTAGAGGGCGCAGAATGCTTTCAGTGTAGCAGACACATATAAAAAGTGCAAATAAAGGTATTGTGGTAAGTGCGTAAGTCATTTTAATAAAGCAGATGACAGCCATTTTAGAATGGAACTTGCTTTCTTTATTAACAGTTGCTGTTGATTTAATACTAGCAGCAGCACAGACGGGGAAGCCAACAATTTACACGACACGCAATCACACTATTTATCGAAATATACAAACACAGACGCTCCTCTACTTACTAAAGAGTTACATTCCGAATGGCCGTTCGTAACTTGAAATGTTCATAAGTCGTAACATCGTTTTAAAGGTATATGCAAGTACAAAGAACTAGGATGTTGGGAGTTTGCACGCAACACTGCTGCACGGCGGGAGTAACGGGCAGATGTCCTACTAGGAAGATTGTCGCACAAAAAAAAATATTGATGTTGTGAACAGGAAACAGGAGCCCAAGGAACACAATTTTGACTTACTGTCCTCTTCGTTAGTATGTCTGAAAGTTCATAAATTGAAAGTTCATAAGTAGAGGAGTGTCTGTACACATATTAATTTACACTATTCGGAGATACGTGTGGTGTACTGCAAAGTGTGCAGATAACTGCATAATTAGTCCTGTTGACCAACCATGCGGCGCCACAGTTATATCAGCCAATCGTGGACAGGAGGGCAGGATGAGAAAAAATGAAAAAATTTGCCTCCGGGACCGTGCAGAGACAGGGCACTGAAACGACGATCGGCGCTTGTATGACGACGTATTGCTAAAACTATGTTGATAATTCAGACTTTGATTTGGTCTGAATTATGCAGTCACTTTTAAGAGTGTAGAGCATACACTGACAGGCCCCAAGGGGTCACTTTGCTCCAAAAGTAACATCCCGCACTTGTCCACGCATTTCTGAAATGGAAAACCCGAAAGAGCCTGCAGTATAGGGGTTTTCCAGACAGACAGGAATAGCATAGATCTTCACACATGGCGAATGGGTGACGCAGAGCCTGTGATCTGTCTGTAAGGGCTGTCCCACCCTCTCAGCAGGGGAAGAGGGGAAGTGGCCCCGAGGGGAGGAGTTACCACCATGACGGCCTCGGAGGCTCCCCGTCTTTCAGGAACTTTGACACCATACCGCTTGTTCAGCAGGTACTGAGACACTCACCCCATGCGCACACACACCTCCCGCCACACAGGAGTCACCTCCCACGACGCACTGGCTGTTTCACCGTGAAAATGAAGCAAGCATCTGCGAAAGCTCACTGGCAGGCTGGAGGTCGCTGCACTAGGCTGCGTTAGGCTGCATTAGGCTGAGTTCAACTTTGATAGGGTATTTTATGCTGCACTAGTCTGCGTTAAGGTTTGCTAGGCTGTGTTAGGCTGCGTTCATCTTTGCTAGGCTGTGTTAGGCTGCACTAGGTTGCATTAAGCTTTGCTAGGCTGTTTAATGTTGCACTCATCTGCGTTAAGCTTTGCTAGGCTGCGCTAGGCTACATTAGGCTGAGCTAGGCTGTGTTAGGCTGTGCTGGGCTGCTCTAGGATGCGTTAGGCAGCGCCAGGCGGGGGCACCTCTCTGATGACTGGGCTCAAACCAGCAGCAAACATCCTGCAGGAACATTAACATACAGATACCTCATGACGTTTACTAATTATAAAACTTCATGCATGAACAGGCAAGGCTGATAAATAAAACACTATAGGCAGAGGAAATTCTGTTCTGCTGCTACCACGATGCTTGTAAAAGCATCCATCATGCAGTCTCTAACATGGTGGATTTGTTCCTTCGAGAGGCGTTCTTTCTTCCGCAGTTAAACCTGTGCATGTTTCCCTGCCCTCTCAGCCAAGGAGGAATAATATGGAGGAAAGAGCTCACACCATCGGGGCAGTGGGGAGGAGCAGCCCCTTCGGCCCCGCCCCCGTGCCCCGCCGAGCCTCTGACACCATGGCACTGACACAGGTACCGCCCACACAGGCCTTCCAAAGCTTTAATGGTAATCTCTCATCCCTAGTTTATACTGCCCCCCCCCCCCAAAGCTATTATGTCCCACATTTATGTTACGAAGAGTTTCCCTGTCCCTGTGCGCTGCATATTCCCAGCGGCCCGCCAGGCAGGTGAGAGCGCTGTATGACTTCATGGCGGAGGAGGCGGACGAGCTGGGCTTCTGCGCCGGGGAAATCCTGGAGGTTCTCGACTGGTCCGATCCGTCGTGGTGGAAAGGAAGACTGCAGGGCAGAATCGGCCTCTTCCCAGCCAACTACACCATGCCCATCTGAGCAGTGCTGACGGTTGTTCCTTCAAGACCACAGTTAACATATAAGGTTTCAGGAATTTACCATGAAGGATACGGCAGCCAGAGATAAACGGCACTCAATCTGTACATACTGACATATTTTGTTGTTTTTTTGCAAAGCCATATGAGGCCTATAAATTGCAGTGGTGATACCTTTAATATAAAAGCAAATTAAGCTTTTGTGAAGCTTAGTGGTCCAGTTTACAATGGAACAGAGCAGATTCTCATTCGTACAACTACATTCATTTGCTGAGATACATTTAATCTAGAGCTCTGGAAAAAAATTAAGAGACCACAGCAAAGGTTTTTGTTTCACTCATTTCTCAGTATATGGGTCGGTGTAAAATAATTTTTTTTTTTTGAAAACTCCAGCCAAGCTCTTCCCTGTTTCTCACTGATGAAGGACTTCTTCCTTGCTTTATGGTTCTGCTTCTAGGAGCCTGATACGAACTGTCCTAACAGTGCATTTCACACCTCCCATGCTTTTTTAAGGTCACTTGAGGTCATCCCTTGATTTATGAGGCACTGCCAGATAAGTTGACAGTCATCTCTGGCCTTCCACCCTCTACTTGGCTGGTTTCTGGTCATTCCCAGTGTCTCCTGCTTCACCTTGTTCTTGTGTACTGCAATCTTAGAAACATCCTGGAAGCAGCCTGTCTGATAGTGTAGCCTTCTGCCAGCAAAACCAGGATTAAACCAGGATTTACTTATTTAGATACAGTAGACTCTTGATTTTTTCCAGAGCTCTATATGTGAAGCTTAAACGGGAGCAAAACCCACTCTGAAATAACAACAGGAAATAGACGGCTGGCTGTTAACATTTCCCACTCCATCAGTAATATACTGTAACTGACTTAATGTATGATAGATATTTCCCATCATCTTATACAGTCCTATGGTAAATTTTAAAGTGTGAAATACATAAAAAAATAAGTCAAAATGCACAAAGAAACGGTACATATTACATTGCAATGAGCTGTTTGACACCGTCATCCGCAAGTCGACTAAGTGAGACAATCCCCCGTGTGTGTGAACATACTTGGCCAATGAACCTAATTCTGTTATTTTTTTTTAATTGTCTGTGTCGTATTTATTCCCCACAGCAAATCGAATATAGCCTACTAATAAACGTTTGACTTTAGTACTCTCTGTGTACTGGTGATTTTTTTAAAAAACTCAGGGTGACATACCTGAAATATTTGCCTGAAATATTATTTGTGATTCAAATATTGGTGGAATCTGCTAGACCATAATAACTAAAGGTAACTTTGCGCACCGGTTACACTTTTTTAAGCAAAACTAGCCGCAGGTGCATAAATCCCGGAGAAGCTTACCTGCCGGGATGATTGATAGCAGCGCCGCTTAAAATCGTCTGTGTCGTATTTATCCCCCACAGCAAATGATAAATGTAGTCTAGTAATAAAACGCTTAACATTACTTCTCTCTGTGTACAGAAGCGCCGCTTAGCCCCGCCCCTTTCGTAAAAGAGAAGCTTAGCTACCTGGTGAGGCGGATGATTGACAGCAGCGTCCTTATAGCCACGCCCCTATTCGTGAAAGAGAAGCTTACCTGCCAGGTGAGCCGGATGACTGACAGCAGCGTCCCTATAGCCCCGCCCCTCTCCCCACGCTCACCTAAGTCACAGGTAAAGGAGTTCCGCGGCTTCGCTCACCGGGCTGAGCGCCACCATGGCCGAATCCCAGCTGGGCATCCTAGACGACTGCCATGTGAACGAAAAGGTGCCGGAGTGGCGACCCGAGTTTTACTACAGCGAGGAGCAGCGGGCGGCCATCGAGCAGCTCCTGCGGCATGGCGATGGCGCCTTCAAGATGCAGCTCCGCGATGACAACGCGAAAGACTTCCTATCGGCCCGGGAGGTGAAGACCATCCGGGACACGCTGCAGCCCTACGCCGCCGCCGACGGCGACGATTCGAGCTGCGGCTCCCCCACGCACTCGGGACTTCCCTCCACCTACTGGCCGCAGCTGTCGGACACGGAGCCGCCGCCTCTGGACATCGGCTGGGCGGACGGGGCGATTTACAGAGGAGTGACCAGGGTCTCGGTTCACACGCATCCGCCCAAAGACAGGGGACCGCACATTAAAGAGGTGGCGCGCAGGATGATCCAGGAGTCCAGTAAGGTAAGGGCAGCTGGCCGGGATGCCTACCTGCCGGGCATTTAACGCGCGCAGCTGCAGCATCGCCAAATTTACATTTTCATACTTTTACACTAATCTATATTTACATAATAGAATATCTAAACGGAGCTCAACATCCTGGAGAAAGGTTAGGCCACTTATACTGCCCGGTGCGCTGCTAGAATTACATGGTGCGCTTTGGAATCACCTGCATTATCAGTGATATAGAGACACCGTCATGTCATCCGTGTGATTGACGGTTACCATACACGGGTGGAACAAATTCCCCCTTCCCCCACACTGAGTGTAATTTATCCGCCCTCCCTCACTGAATCACTCCCAGCTGCATGTTGTGGATTAACAGGGAGTGGTTGGATGCTGTCCCACCTTCAGGGGGGAGACTTTCTAAGGTGCCTTAATATTCTTTTCAAAGATGACATCTCTCACAATTTGCAGGTTGTAGACTTAGACTATATAAAATACTCTGTATGATATATAGCATAGTTTCTGCACTGAGCAATAGGCAGTGCTTATGATGAGGAAACTGTGGAACTAGTTTTGTTTGGCACGTTAATTAAAATGTTCTTTTCGCAGCATTGATGCGATATGAGGGCTCTTTGTGTTACCAGCAGCTGCACAATATGGAGTTATTGACAGGTGTTTAAGGCGCAGTGCAGCGTCGCAGGAGCGTGTCCGCGTGTCGCCACAAGGGAGGGTGTGACAGGTCCTAGCTGGAGTGCGTCCATCCCATTTCTGCCTGACCTTTGTACCAAAACCCTGACTAGCTACTGCTTGTTTAACATACACTGTTTTAACACTGTTTTATACACACCTGGTGGAGTTTTGATGCAGCAAGAAATGCTTAGTGTGCGATTTTGATCATGGGAGGGGGCAAACGCGTTCCGCAGTTTTGTTCAAAATTAACGAGAGTGACAGTCGCATTGGCACATTAACGGTTTTGGAAGACGTGAAATTCACTGGCTGCCCAACTGTGTTGGGGCAAGTCGAGGTGCTTAGACAGACACACACACGCACGCACAGTCACACACATGCACATGGCTCTGGAAAGTTAACTACTCAAACCAGGCCAACACCAACCTCCCAGCCAGAGCTGCCAGGTCAGCCCCAGGGCATGATGGGAGATTTGCAGAGCACGTTATAACCTCAGGCGGATTGGCCTGCATGCCTGGGGGAGGCTGGGCCTCAGGCTCTGTTGTAAACAGCTATTTCTCCCACTGAGTGTAACAGGAGAACCTGCCCTGCAAACACAAGCTCCGAGACCAGTGCCTCCTGCTGGTAGACAGCGGTTCGTGTCTCGCCGCGACACGCCGCTCTGCAAGACAACAGTTAGTCGCTGTGCAGCAGGGAGAACCGCTGGTTTGCACTAAGGGTGCGGTGAGCGGTGCTGATTGGCTAATAACCTGTAAGTAGGCCAGTGAAGCACAGTGTGTGCTGGCAGTGCAGTGTCATGGGAAACTTCTGCACAGTGACTTTGATCTTTTTTCTAGGTAAATAGCACGCTGATGTTTTTTGTTTGGTTTCCGATTCATAGTTGTTAGGAAATAGGGCCCTTCTGGATCGGGGCTGTTTGAATGAGACAGACCGAAATACACAGGGAGGGGGAGACAGAGTTTGAGACGCTGACGCTTGCTTATGCTGTTGACCTTACCGTAACTGGACTCTGCAAAATCCCCCACCTGCCTTGGGGGGGTAGTATCCCCAGTGTGGCCTCCCCCAGTCATGCATCAGTTACCAAGCAACAGATCAGAGATCAAACTTCCCAAAATAAACCAGGAAGTTTTTAATTCTTGCTAAGCCAGTTACACAAGGTGATTCTCAAGTATAAAGTGTGGAGGGAGGGGGGGCGGGTCAATGCATTAGGGGCCAGACTGACTGCTGCCTTTCCTACTCATTGTTTGGAGTATCTGTGTGTATCTGCTACGGGCCTTGATCAGGAGATTCAAACCCACAAGAGTCTGGTAAAGGGCACAGATCCCTAACCTGCTGGGCCTTGTGTAAGGATCTGCTTACAAGGTGCCTCCTACAGGAAGACCTTCATGACTGCCCCTCGCCCCCATTCACCAATGGCTCCCTTTCCCCGGCACTGCAGGTGATTGCTGTAGTCATGGACCTCCTCACTGATCTGCATATCCTCCAAGACCTGCTGGACGCCATCGTCAAGCGGGGCGTGTCCGTCTATGTCATCCTGGAGGTCAGAGGCGTGCCGCACTTCCTGGACATGTGCAGCCGGCTGCAGGTCACTGCGCCACACCTGCGGGTGAGGGGCGGCTCCCTTTCTCATCCGTGCCGGGTGCTACGGATGATGCATTGCAGCTCAGGCAGCCTCGCGGTCACTCTCTCTGGGCCTGACGGCCATGCGTGTGCCTCTTTCAGGGCATGCGGCTGAGATCCGTGCAGGGCTACGGCCTGGCCCTGTCGCTGGGGCGCCTGCCCGGCTCCCTGGGCAGTAAGTACATGCTGGTGGATGGGGAGAAGGTGATGTTCGGCTCGTACAGGTAAGAGGGAGGCGTGCCCCGCGGCATCCCGCCCAGCCGACCTCGCTAACAGCTACTCTGTGTCGCAGCTTCACCTGGAGCTGCTCCCGCCTGGACCGGAACGTGGTCACCGTGCTGACAGGCCAGACGGTCGACGTGTTTGACACCGACTTCCGGGAGCTGTACGCTGCCTCCCAGCAGGTGGACCTTTACAAGGAGTTTCACATGGCCAAGCCGGCTCTGCCAGTGCCTGTCTGGCCTGCGCCAGACCACAGGCTGCCCCCGACGATGCCAGCCTCCCGATTCCAGCTAGAGTCCGGCCAGGCTCGGCTCAAGGTACCAGCCCACAAGTACCACAACCCCAAGTACTCCTTGGTGGTGGGGAGCAGTTTGGGCCTGGCGGTTTCCCTGCAGGACCTGACCTTGATCAGGGAAGCCTTGGGCACGGAGGAGACTTGCCCTGACCCCCAGGAGGTCAACCATCAGAACCATGACAGATTCTCCCCTGGGGTCGATAGCAGTGGTACGGCACCAGCCAGCGGAGTCAGGGCAATGAGGTCATGTGCCTCCTTCAGGAACTTCCCGAAGGGGAGGTCGGCCAATCAGAATGGAGTGGCAGAGGGTGAGGACACGCCCACCCCTTCAAACCCCTCTCCTGACACAGACGCACCAGACAGCACCGACTCCGAGGAACTGGAGGAGGACGGCTTCAAGGTCATTTTCTCGGAGATGCCGGCACAGCTGAAGGGGAAACTGAGAAAGCCCTCCAAGCTGAACCAGAGAAGCGTGTCCCTGCAGGCAGTGAACGTGGTGGATGAAGGTACGCGGCGAGTTACCGCCGGTGGGCACACAGGAACCCCCGGTCATTATGTCTCTGTTCTCTCCCCAGGCTTTAAAGGGCGTCGGCGACACTCGAAGAAGCCTTGCATTCAGTCCTGAGTAAGAGAAGCGGGGGGGAGGAGGTCCAGCCCTGACACCCCTGAGACTTCAGTGGATAAAAGGCAAGAGCAGGTGTCTGCCTGTGAAGTCTGGCACTACGTGCAGCGAGGAACCACACGCATCCCATAGAAAGCCGGTCTGATGGCCCTGTGGCACCCTTCTCCACTCAAACAGACGGCAGACACCCCCGCTGGCCCTGAAAAGTGGTGCAGTCCACAAGGTCAACAATATCACATGTCACGGGTGGCAACTTTGTAGCAAGACAAATATTCGGTTGCTATGTTGCCATGTTTCACGCATCCTGGGGGGGGGGCATCAGTCTAATGTTTACAAACAGCACATAGAGCACCATGCATGTGGGACACCCCAGTTAAACAAGGACTTCTGAGCGAGACACTGGGGTCCCAGATACTGGAACATTCTTCTGCACAGTGGCATTGATCTATGATGAATTTAACAATATATGAAACAAAATATGAAATAGTTCATATTATATATAAAATGACAGTATTGTTTTGGGTGATAAATCTGGGCATTAATCAAACATCTTGGCATTTTTTAACATTGCAAAACCAGGACTGAATTTTCCATCATTTGATGTGATGAGCACAGTTGTACTTTTTGGTTTCCGGTAAAAGTCTGTCTGGCATACTTGTGTGCGCGCGCGGATTTTCATCTGACGCAAACCAAGGTCCATTGACTAGCGAATGCATTGCTGAATAGTTTCCAGCAGGTGGCGTCGCGTTTAAGAAACCGCTAAAGGCACCGAGAAATAACAGAAATATCATGGGTAAATTCAGTTTTGCTCTCTCGGTACACCAGGCTGTAGCAGGTCAAAAACTTCCTGAAGTAACGGAAGAAACCGAAACTGTTTGCTGATGCACGCTGCCTGATCGTACACCCGTAACTGACAGTGTCTGATTCTGCGTATACGTGTACTCTATGCGTAAGGTATGTACCTATAGTGTTGAAATGAAAGAGATTATTTGTCGACACAGTACAATAAAGTCATCTGCATTTAACGCACGCGTGGCATAGTAGTGCGTGGGGGCGGCACCTTGCTCAGTGTATGTCAGTAGTACCTTACTGGCCGAGGACTCAAAACAATATGCGGTCTCAAGTATGCTGTCTTAATTAGACCGTGCATATGACCATGTGCTCGCCTGACGACGGGCAGTGTGGGTGTAGTGTGCTGTGCAGTGCGGTGAGATTGAGCGCAGGCCGTTTTACCTCGCTTATCGCCCTCAATCTATCCGGGCGGGGAACGAAACGGGGTGGCGGAAACACACAGGAAGCGGAGGTGGGAAGGAAGTGAAGCGGAGCTGTTACTGATGGGGCCAACATGGGGTATTTGAGGGGGTAAATGGTGCACGGGTTTTAAACAGGCAGCAGCCTTAACCTGCATATACACAGTCTGGATCACAGTGTAAGTGAATGTCTATAACCAGCTTTGTTTAACACGCTGCATTGAGAACCTCTGGCCAGGACTGATAACCCTCAGCTCTTTAAACCGGTACAGTTGCTACGTACCTTACTCTGAAATGTCAAGTGAAACAATATGCTCGCCAAAAAAGATCTTAACCGCCCCCCTCTGCCGATAATCCTGCGTCACATCATCAAATCATCACATGGACAGTATATCCGCTCGTCTCCAAGGCTTCGCCCCATCAGACCCATAGACTGCAAGTATCAGCATTCAATGAAGTCACGGAAAAATGACCAGTAGCTGCCATCTGCTGGCTGATACGTGAACTACAAGGCTATAGCCACACATCCGGAAATTCTATGGGGATGTGCATTCTATTCCGTCTTAAATGTGAAAAACTATAAAATACTTTTGAGTAAAAGGCCAACACCACCTCATTTATTCCCATTTATTCCATTGTCTCAGCATGCATCTCTGTAACCCCGCCTCGGGTGACTCTGATTCTCTGAATCATTACCGTCCTGAAATGACGACCCAGGCTGGACCGCGGCTTGTCTTGGGGCGTCTTTCCGCCGCTTCCTGATCGGCTGTGTATGTGCCAAGTTCAGCTGTAACGATACCTGCGCGCATGCGTGTTTACTGTGCGGGGCTGGTGCAGGTCTGTCTGAAGCGATAAGCTCTTCCTTGCATTCTTAGCTTTTGACCTTTCTGGTCTGTGGTCTCTGATGCGTTTCTCATTAAACCGAGTACGCTTCTGCTAACCGTGCTTATATATAACACAACTGAAAGCTAACCCATTTCTGCATTTCGCTCCCTATACGTGTGTATACTTCAGTGCTGTTATTTGTGACTGACAAACAGTGTGGTTAGTAAATCATAATGCTGACTGGATTTTTTTTTCTTTTAGAATTACAATTTTATGTGATCACTTGCTTTTAATTATTGGTTATTAGATTTCCTGTTTGTTTGACAAGATTCCATTCTTGAGAAAAAACATTCTAAATATGTTTATAAACTTTGAAAGACTTGAAGATAAATATTTAACAAAGGTGTGTTTATTAAATATATTTACAAGTTTCATAATAAAACATTTGTAAACGTAAATTTGACTGATTTTTTTACATTGCTCGAATGTAAATATATACACAAAATATAAACTTTAAATTATATTTTTTAAAAAGTGGCAGATTCACATTTCAATTGTGAAAAGCATTTAAAATTTCAAATTAAAGAAAGACTGATACCACATTTCATTTAACAGTGATCTATGTTTAAATAAGTGCATCATTCATAAAATCAGTGAAAGACTGTGGGCTGCAATGCTGATAAACACGATTACTTTAGTGTGCTGCCTTGGCATCCGGTAATTCTGATTGGTTTATTCTCAAAAACAATTAGACCTGTTTGGCTGGGAGTCCGTGGAAATCTGCACTACATCAGTTTTTGGAACTTAAAACGCATGCTGCCTTCTTGAAAATGGGGTTTGAAGACTGGCAAATAATATACATAGAGAATAAGGCTTACTTCCAGGCAACGCTCATTAAAAGGAAGAGTTAAAGTCTGTCCTGGTTTAAGGGGCCATCACGGTCCCGGGGCTGGCCGTGTCCTGGGTTTAGGGGCCATCACGGTCCCGGGACTGGCCGAGTCCGGGGATTAGGGGCCATCACGGTCCCGGGGCTGGCCGTGTCCTGGGTTTAGGGGCCATCACGGTCCCGGGACTGGCCGAGTCCGG
>JABFEA020000048.1:10104227-10114258 GCA_019775915.2 Cyphomyrus plagiostoma | reverse complement strand
CCCCCCCCCCCCCCCCCCCCCCCCCCCCCCCCCCCCCCCCCCCCCCCCCCCCCCCCCCCCCCCCCCCCCCACGACAACACGCCTGCTGACTCATCCTGGGGCTCGTTGGCGTGCAGCAGATTATCAGGGAAAATCCCAAGAGTGTTGACTGCCACCCAAACACCAGCACGGGGGGGAGGGTAGCCCCCCTAAATGACTGTCTATGATCAACCAAAGATGCTAATAGACCAGCCTTTTGAAACGTCACTTAAAAATGAATGAATGAATTCAATCATATTTGAAAGAACAGATGTGCCATATGAAAGACATACCGTGCGAGTGCCGTGTCTCTTGCTGCCTGTGGCGTGCCACTGCCCAGCCAGAATGGGTCATGTATTGAGTTTATCTATGTTTGGTTCTCTATCAATATTTTTAATCGCCTATGTACAACAACACGACAGTCTCAGGCCTGCCTGTCAGATTTGTTCTGGCCCCGACACGGAATGAACAGGAGAGGGTAGTAACTGCTGAAGTACTATTATTCTAAAATGTCAAAAAACATACATGCAGTGAAAGCGCGGGAAGGGCTGCCTTTCTGAGTCATCTTAATCTTTTCAGCTCTCATGGCCCCGTTCATCAAAAACATATTTTAATCTTCTAACAGAGAGGACATAGATTCAAAGTCCTACAGTGAATAAAGTGACGTGTGTCCTGTGGAGACCAGCGAGTCCCTTTGGATCACAGAACCCTTCTGTAGCAGTACAGTATTCACTCTGAATCAATTAGTCCTACCTTTGCGATTAGTCCGGCCTTTCCATTACCTGTCTGCCTCAACTTTGTCCCTGAGCTCACTTCCTCCTGCCTTCAATCAACATTACAGTGACTCTACAGTCACCGTGAAATCCAGCCTGGAATGCTTTAAGAGTGTGGAAAGCAGTCAGCTCTTTGCCCTGATCCTGCCACAGAATATCCGTCAGCAGCCCAGGCTGTGGTGTGGGACCAGCTGCTCACCGTGGTGTATCTGAAGTAGTAGAGGCAGCTGTCAGTCAGGATGAACCACCTCCTCTTCCAGGTCTTCACTCTGCCCCCTTCAGAGAGCGGGTGAGAAAATTAGCATTCGTATCATGAAGGTGTCTGCAGCAGTCAGGCTGCTCTTTCACTCTATGTTACAACATTCTGGAATATGGTTTATGGTTCTCTCTAAACCAGTGTGTCCCCACCTGGTCCCTATTAGTAGCTGGGAGGGAGAAAAAACATGGACTGTCTGTGGGTCCCTGAGGACCATGCTGGGAAACACTGATCTACACTGTTTGTGTCTCTTATTAGCTCTTTGAAGTAATGGAGACAACGTCTTCGAAAATTAGAGTCACGTTACTCTGTCCACATCTCACCCATCTTAAGCAGCCAGCCTTCTCGGTCAGGGTTGAAGAAGGTGTGAGTGAGGTCATTCCCATCATCCTCTGGGATTTTGAAAGGTTCACTCTGGATGCTGTCGTATAGTTTCTGTAGGTTTGGGCCAAAAAGTAGACGCAGAGTTACTTCATGCTTTTATTAATTTTTTTTATGGGATATGCCAGGACCTGGTCTACATTGTGACATATGGAATAAAATATATTTAAAGTGAGGGGTGGGGTCTGTGGGAGCCACGCCCCCTGCAGTTACCTTCAGCAGCTCGTCAGGCAGGTCCTCGCCATTATTGATGCCGCGGTTCATGGCAAAGAAGCGCTCCAGCGTGGTCCTATCTTTCACGTTGGGGTTGTGCAGGCTGGTGTTCAGCATGATGATAGCAAAGGAGAGTACGTAGCAGGTGTCTGCGAGGGGAACAAGGGGAGCGGATGTGGGCACAGCGCCACCATCACCACCCCCCCAAAGAGCTGCTGCTCTGATTCACCCCCAGCACCTAGCCCCCCCGGAAACCCGGCCTGAACGCGACAGATGTACCTGTGGACTGGAAGACGTTGGAGTTGCAGTTGCAGTAGCGAGTGGCAAAGGCCTCCATCATGCGGTCAATCTTCTGGGCTTCTCCAGGGAGCCGAAAGCTCCACAGAAACTGGCTGAGGGGGGAAGGGGGGTGCATCAAGCTAGATGGAGTCAAACTTTTGTCTCCTCCATCCTCAGAAAGCCTACCCAGTACAGGATAGCGGTAACCTATCCCAGTCAGCATCAGGCTGAAGGCTGGGGGACATTGTAGATGGGATAGGAGTCGTTACAAGGGATGTTTTAGTTTGACTCTTATCAGGCCATTGATAAGCTCTCTGACCCTCCACACTGACATACCGGAGTCCCTGAACCAGGTTGAGGTCTGAAAACTCATGGAGATCCACAAAGCAGTTCAGGACCTTGAGATGTGTGTCACTCCTGCAAGAGGGGAGACTGTCGTGAGCTTTTCTGCAAGGTGTCAGGACAGTCGGGAAGGTCGCCACGGTGACAGTACCTCTCTCCCAGGAAGTCCCCGATGGCTGTCTTGCTCAGGCCCTCCTCTTTGTACAGGAACTCGGCCACGGCCTGAGGGGTGTCCTCCAGAAGGTCGTGTTTTTTGAGATACTGGATCCCCTGAGGAGACAGGTGGAGCTCGCTTACATCACACACTACGCACTCATGCGAGATGGTCCATGCCGCATTGCTGTCTGAAGTGTCACTAAGAGTTCCTGCACAGCACCAACATTGAGCCAGGCTCAAGCTGAAGCTTCATCACCTAACCTTTGTGCCGTTCTCAGGCTCCCAACATGCTAATCTCTGCTAGCCATGACCACGACCTGTGCTGGTGGGATCCTTAGGAGAATGGACGGGGCATACTGCTACATTCGGCAGCCATCTTGGATCGACGTGCATAGCGATTCTGGTACTACGGCTTTATTCAGCAACACATACAGCAGCATGTCTAAAACATCTATCCAGCTGAACTCAGAGAGAGAGAAGCAGCTTTTTTGTGTCTCTGCAGCGAGCCCAGGATGTGGTTTAACCGCACCACGAGTCCCTGAGCATTTTGACGTCCGCTCCCCTGTCTCAAACACGACTGCGCAGACTCACCTTCTTGGGGTCCATGTTGAATTTCTTCTTTCCACACAGAAACTGTTTCTCCCTCATTATGGCCTTACTGCAGAGAGACAGAAGTCACTGTGGTGAGGACAACATCATGGCCATGGACTTGGAGTGCGTCGGCCCACAAGGGGGTGCCACTGTGGAATCTTCCGGCAACCAGATGTTGATGTGTTTGTAACTGACACAACCAGGCTGCACAGCATTTGCCCTCATCAAACATCGCAGACACAAAACACAGGAATATGGGATGGATCACAGCTAAAAATGATGATTACTGAAGGTGAAGCGCGGTGCAGGCAGAAATTTACAGCAAAGTTTTAGGTCCGTATGTATTCCACATAATTGGAATGTAATTAAACACAGCAAACCATTATGAATACTGTGTAAGTCTGGGATGGCGTTCTGGCAAGACTTACTTTTTCTCATCCGAGTCAAAGACCTGGATCTCCTTTATGACGCTGTCTATCTCCAACCTCAGTTTCTGCAATGCAAACACAGGCAATCGAGGGGCTGCGGCAACAGTAGGTTTTGCAAGGCGTTGAGGTCAGTTAACACACAGGAAAAATGTCACATAACGTGAGCTGGTCTTTCACTGCTCAGCGAGACTCATATTTCCTGCTTACTAGTGACACTTCATGCATTCGTGAGCTGTGCACAGGAAACGCTGCTTTTTCTTCTCGCCTGAGAGTGCAGACCCCAAAGAAACTGTCAGATTTGATTGCTACCTTAATATCGCCCATGATGTCACTCTTTTGCACGCTGAGGGTTCTGACTGGCTGTATCTTCATGTCTGTGAGGAACGGACACACAAACAGACACACACAGTTAAGGCTTGCAATACATTTATTTAGCTATTAAAATGACTGGTTGTCTTACTGTCTTATTCTCCATCCAGCTACTTTTCACAGTACAGTGATGCTATATGCTCGATATAGTGCCATGCCATGCATACTGCACTGTTGGCATGGCGCTGCCCGGGGGTATAAGTACACTTCGGCATGGCGCTGCCCGCGGGTATAAGTACACCCCGGCATGGCGCTGCCCGGGGGAATAAGTACACCTCGGCATGGCGCTGCCCGCGGGTATAAGTACACCTTGGCATGGCGCGGCCTACATTGACAGTCTGTTCAGTTATCCGTTGAAATTAATATTTACATAAAGTATCTGTGTATGTGGGTTATATACTTATTACATTGTGGAAACCAAATGTTCCAAAAATGTGATAAAACATGTTATTTTGGCAATGTGGGGACCATTTTTTTGATCCCCACAATGGGAAATTTCAATTTTATAAAAATCTGTGACTGCAATAAAAAAACTAAAAACGCCAAAAGTCTTGTATTTTATTTGGATTCTCATAGTTAAGGTGGGCGGGGGTTAAGGCTGTCATACGTGGGACTAGAAATTTCTCCACAGAAATTAATGGATGGTCCCCACAAAGTTATGAATATCGGTTTGTGTGTGTGTGTGTGCGTGTGTGTTTGGAAAGTCAGCAGAAACTTTGTTTCCAATAAACTGAGTGTCAAAGACGGTGTCAAGTGGCCTGCGTGGTTTACATGCACCCCCCCCCGCAGCCGTCCCCCCAGACTTTAGACGGTTAGTGTGATACGACCTAACCATCAGCGCTACAGCCGATACCCAAATGGACTCGAGTCACTGTCGCCACAAGTGTGTGAAATCTGCAGCTTTCTGACGAAAGGCCAAGAAGTCAAAGAAATGGAAGAAATATCAGCTGTGCAGGAGCCCAATGCACTCTGACACTATCAGCCTGCTTCCCCTTCAACGGGAACAACGGGCCCCACACATCAATCACCCTCTCTAGCCTCCTCCACGCTACAGACAACTCTACTCCATCTGGCCATATATATCTACACTAAAGACAAGTCTACTCCATCTGGCCATATATATCTACGCTAAAGACAACTCTACTCCATCTGGCCATATATATATACTTCTGCTTCTGAAGTTAGTAACAGAACCATTAAACGGGAATGTGATCTTGAACATTTCATTTTTCAAATGTACATTTTTACAATGACTATTTCAATTCAAGATCATCAAATTCACCACTTAACCATATCACCTTTTAGTTATGGCCAAAAATACTAGTTAATTCTCAGTTCAGCAGGAGTAAGCGATTCTGTTCTAAGATGAGAATAAAATATTTGAATTTCAAGTGTTGCTGTTACAGTAAAATAGGAACAAGTCTCATTAAAGAAAGAACGGAAGATGGCAAGGCACAGGTTTCCTCGTTAAGATGCATGCAGACAGGTACTCTGCTCCGGCTGCAGTTCATGTTCATCAACATACCCATCTACCAGCAGCTACCACTCTTTTCCTCTAGGGGGCAGTAAAAATAATGAGGACAAGAGCAGTGCTTGAAGTGGCAGTGCGCCCCTTATTTTTCAGTACCAGTACGTAGGGCACCTTTCTGGTACTCTGCAGAGAAAACAAAGTGGTACTAGTACCGTATGCCAGTTGGTACTGCCCCACTTCAAGCACTGGACTAGGTATGATATCCGTTTTGATCTTACACCAAGGTTGGAGTGTTGATTCTGGTACCGATATCTTTCCCAATTCTCTCTAGTACGGTTGCCACTTTCACTCTGAAGAAATAATTCGATTCCTGGCAACTCCTGACCGAATGATACAATGTGTAGTAAAATGCAGTATGAATTGCATCCCGCAGACCTATCAGTTCAAAACACAGCACAGTTTTTCAATTTTCAATACAGGTTAAGATTGTTACTGTAGCGCTAGAAATTAAATTTCATAAGGAAAACATTCTGATAAACAAAACCGATATTAAAATATGGACCCGCACGATCCTAACGCGGACTCCTTCACCAATCATGCGAAATAAAGCGCTCATGCATTTTCTTTTCCCACGTCGCGTTGCGAACTGATTAAGTACATTCTTTGTATATGTGACGAGAATGGACGTGAGTAGAGTGAAAACGCATGGTGATTTCTACATCCAGGAGATGATGACTATTACTCCTAAGTACCGGCACTGTGACTGTGACTTATTGACAGTTAATTCCATGTTGAGTGGAAGGGATCAGCCTCCAAACAGCTGATAAACTCACATTTGAGTATTGGTGATGCTCTGTAGCGTAACAGTATTTCACCGCAAACTATAATTCAAAACCGAGAAATTCATGCATGAAAACATAATCACTATTAAATCGCGAACTGCTGTCCATAGGGCATCAGCGAGACCTCGGGCTTCTTCGTTGTGTAGTACACGCTGACGCTTTGAAAGTCTCAACACTGGAAGACGACAGTCCTCACGCCCAGTCAACCAAAATGAATGACAATCGTGAAATGTTAAAGAATGGAATTACCTTCTCTCTTTCCCCAGAGGAAGCTGTCTTTCCTTTGAAGCATCCTGACTGCACTGGAAGCAGGACACCAGATTCACAGTTTAGAGCTCAGAAGATGCTGCACAAACAAAGAGAAGTGTGTGTGAGGGAGAGACAGAGAGAGAAAGAGAGAGAGAGAGAGAGAGAGAGAGAGAGGGAGAGATACGGTACAGCCTCCAGCGAGGGAAGCTGCCGGGACACCGGCTCCCTCACGCCCCGTATCACGCGCTTTGGAAAAGTCACGGGAAATTACTCTTCACCATCGGTCAATCTTCCATTTTATATTGTTAATATTTTCTCAGTTCTGTCGTTATAAACATTTGCATTATACTTTCTATAGTTATCACTCCTATTTTTCACATCGAGACGCACAGGTTTAATAACTTCGGGATACCGCGGACTATTGAATCGATTCTGTTATATACTTGATTAAACCTTCGCACAAAAACTGACCCCGTTCAACAAGCGTTCAAGGATAGGCTACATATACGGCAGTATGTTGACGGACCTGATTCAGCCATAAAACGCTGTCATGAATATGTATAAAAAATATATCCACAAAACTTGTTTATTAATTAGTTATTATTATTATTATTATTATTATTATTATTTTACCATCGCTACACTTTAGTCATCATTTGCTCGTCAGAATATGTGGTCATCGGGCAAAAAACTTAAATCAGTACTATTCCAGTTGACTGACTTGTGGATTTATTTTGTATCATATAATAATGAGAAAGGTTAGGTTTGCACGGCAGCTACTTACCGGAGTGGCATATAATCTATCATATAAGATAAATGACTTAGTTCCTCCCCTGGAAATGTCAGAGAAAAGCAAAGACGTGCAGTAGCAGGAAATCTGCTTTTCTAACGAAGGAGGCCGGTCATGCCGCGGTCGGCTTTAGACCTCAAACAGCGGAGGCTGAGTCGGTTTGCGCGAGCCCTTCTCTCCCCCACTGCACTTGCGCTCCGCCTCCGCCAGGCTGAGCGGCTGAATCTGGCGCTTTAGATAACTGGCTGCTTTTCTCCCAGGTCACCTTCGCGGGCAAATTCGCTACTGTATTGGGTATCTTATTTATTATACTATTTCGAGATTCAAGATTAAAGATTCTTTGTTGTCATTTCCATACATGTCAACCTAGCTGCAGTAAAAACAGTGAGTACAGTTATTAAAAAGCTGCCAAAATGGGCTGAAAACATTGAGACTTGATAACGAAGTATTTCGTACAGCACGATAAAAGTAAAAAAAAAAAACATTTGGCTCGGTCATGTACCTTACTGTATAATACTTAAATCATGTGCAATAGCCCACACTGCATATCACACTTTATATTTATATATTTAAAAAACCCTATATAGTTATTTATTCTTCCATATGTATATAGCGCTGCAGAACTTTCTGCACTATTTGTTTATTATGTGTTCTATATACATGTTTACACTGGAGGAGCTGTTTTTATAATCCCATTGTACATGTGTATAGTGACAATAAAAAGGCATTCTATTCATTTTAAAAGTTAATGATGGTTTAAAGGCAACGTTGGGCGCCCTCTGATGACCGTGTAGAGACATGACGATTTTTAAAAAGTTATGTCTACTATACGTATTTTAACAGCGGGATAACGAAAACCTTTTGTTTTCAGGGAAGTTTGTGAATATTTGATGTATGGAGAGAGGCAGGAGATTTTTAAGTACTGTGTAAATAAGACCAGGGAGATGCTGTCCGCTTCATAATAAGGTTCAGTTTCTCTATATTCCATGAACAATGAATTAGTGTACCAATTTACCTCATTTCACACGACATAATGCTCATAATGCTCAATGTTCATAATGCTCCACAATGCATGAGCAAATTAAGCCTTAGGGACGTTTCACAACAGACCAGGTCGGAAGAAGCAATAAGGGCGATGAGGCAATAATTGCGTAAATTTGTCAGACTAGAAGAAAAAACCTTCAAAATAGCAACGTCAATATCAATAACACTATTAACAACATCGGCAACAACGATTATGACGATGATTAAGTTTCCTAATCGGCAATGTATGAAGTGAGCATGATTGAAACGGGGTACGTATGGTGTCCTGCTGACCATCTGATGGATAGTGGACTACTGACGACTGACAGGACGGAAGCTCAAGCTGACAGAGAGAGAGAAAGAGAGAGAGAGATAGAGGGAGATAGAGAGAGGACAGGGTGACACTGCGGAAGAAACTACACCCAGGGAGACAGACTGGGGACGGCTGACATTGTTTCCTCCTCGTTCATAAAGTGCCGGAGTTAAAAGAAAAGAAGCGATGCAAGCTATTAAATGTGTGGTGGTGGGCGACGGGTAAGTTACTTCTTTGTTAATTTTACATTTTATTAATTGAAGCCGGAATGTAAAAAAAAGCTCGCTTAGACGCGGTCAACATGTATTCGCGTTATTGTTCCAATATAAGCATCAAGTTAAGAAAACAATAGCGGAAAATATGAAAGCTTGTATAAACCCTGATACGGAGAGCGTGGAAAGGTTCGGGTTACATCATTCGGGTTCCGACCCGTTTAAGGTTAAGTATGAAAATCTGTAGTTTGCATTTACTCATTTATCTATGTTTTAATCTGATGCAATTATAGTAATTTGTTTATGGCGCCAAGTAGAAGTATCCAAAAATAAATAACAAGTGAGTTTGAAAATTAAGGATGTGAGAGCATTAAGCCAATCACGATCGTTAGTGCTTTAATTAAGATATAAGTAGCCTAGTTAAAAGATCTGCCGGTCTAGGTGAACTGGGACTTTACCCACAGGGTAAATAGCGGTACCTCTGCATGTAAAATGCGAGTTTTTAAGCCCGGATATCTAAATCGGTATGCAAAAGTAACTACACCGAGTTCGTGGTAACAGGAACAGGAACTTCTGTAAATGTCGGCGAGGTACAAGCAGGGATGGAAGTAGGGAGGCGGTAATGAGGAAAGGGCGGGGGGGGGCTTCAGGTGGATAAGGTGAAAGGAAGTTATATGTAAATGTAGGGTTAGGAGCGAAAGGTGCGTTGATTCTGTAGCTAACGAGTTCCCCTTTTTCCTTCCTCTTCTGCTTCTTGGCACCACGTGCTGTGCAGTAGAAGGCAGAGACATGCAGTCTCTCGCGGGCAGCGCTGACCCGGCGCTCCAGGGTTAGCCTCAGACGGTAGTAATAAGGCAGAAAGTGACCCCAGACATTCAGCGCTCTTCTGCTTTTCTCCATCCTTCGTAAGGAAGGGCTCCATGATGTCAGCAGCATCCGAGAGTGTAACTAACCCATCTAAACTAAATTGCTCACCCCATAATTTTAAACCAAGAGTCAGCCGCGGCTTGACCCGGCATTCGGGCATTAAGCAGCAAGTCGCGTCTCTCGCGCAGTTTAAGTGCAGGCTGATCTGTGAGATACAGGCAGGGTGCAAAGGGGTCGCACGTTAGCCACATCCAGCCATGTAAGCAGAAGAAGCACTAAAGGGCAGTGCTTACTTGAAGCAGTTTAAATTCAAATGATACTTTGGCCATTTCCAGCGTCTCTGCCAGGTTAGTATCTACGAATCTGACATCCTATAGTGGTGAAGATGGTGGTGCAGAAGGAAGTGCTATCGTTCAGCAACCAGAGGGTTGCCGGTTCAAGCCCCGCTTCCTCCTGAC
>JABFEA020000048.1:10065125-10083760 GCA_019775915.2 Cyphomyrus plagiostoma | reverse complement strand
ACATTTTCAAGTCGTTGTCCCATTTTGGTATTTATGGACATTTTGCAAGAGTGTTTCTATGGAATGAGGCCATTTAACACTTTGCTGTTACCTGCATCAGCCAGTGGCTGGTTAGGCAGGAATCCACCTCTTAATGTCTCACCCTGTCTGTGAGACACAAGTTAGACAGACGCTGCTTCCTAACCTGTAAGACAGCTAGAGGTTTTACTTTTTTTTGACTGAGGCTTTTATCCTTACTTTTTTTTTTTTTGGAGAAAGCGGGGTCAGACAGTCCCTAAGGCAATTTGGGGTTAAGCAGCCCAATGATGACATCACTCTGCTGAAGAACTCTAATGAACTTTCCAATCACAGGCATCTGAACCCCCTGAGCTATACAACATCCTATCAGAAAAGCAGATAAATTATGGTTGTTAATTACACCTGCAGGACAAACAACTATTAAATGTACTATAATTATACAAATAGATATACATTAACCATGGAGTGTGAGGACCTGTGTTATATAATGCGTGTATGACAGAGTATCTCTGTGTGGGCTGTTAACAGACACTGCGCTGTGTGTGTATTTGTGTTAGTGATACAGTCAGACATTGTTATTATCGGCTTACAGGAAGGCATCGGGTCGAAACCATTTGTGGAGCGATCCGCCTTTAGCGGCGGAGGGAACTGCGATATAAAGTGTACGCTGACAATAGTTCTTGCTCCGTTACCCCGGGTCCGTTCAAAGAATGGACCGCACCTACATTCCAGTGAACTGAGGAAAGAGTCTGTCACCAAGCTCAAGAACAAGATGGAGAACCTGGACTGTTTCAGGACAGATCTTTTTATAACTACATACTCTACCTACATCTAGATCCGAAATACTTATCAAGAACCTTCAGATCTGAAGGTCAGATGGGATAAATTTCCAGTTAGAAAAGTTGCAGAAAGTTGGCAGAACCAACCAAGTACATTAAGAAGGATGGAGCCTGTAAAGGCCAGGGATGTGTCTGATAGGCTGTCTCCCTGTTAGTATGTCTTACTTGAATAACACACATAATGTCAAAACAGAATCCTGAACACTTACATTTTCTTTATAAATTCATAGATCACCTTGTCATTTTGTTATTTTTCTGCGTCAGTGAAAAATCAAGGCTCTTAAGAGGCACGTGAGCTGGACAAATGACTGAATGAAGAGCTGTCACATGGTGACCTTGCTAGCATTGTGTGTGGAAGCTGCCGCTGCGATGTGCAGATTGATTTGCCTGGTCTGACAGCGGAGGATAGGTGGGGGGGGGGGGCATACACTCTGTATGTTTCTATACACATTCACCTAGGTGACAAAAGCACACATACCGGAAATGAATGTGTCTGTGTGTTGGGGGAGGGAGGGGGTGGTTGTGAAAATGGAGAATCCCGACATTAACCGCAGTGCTGCTGCAAGGCGGCTTGAGGGGACCCAAATTTACACGGGTTCGAAAACTCAGGAGGCGACAGACGACAGTCACGTCTAAACTGCAACAGCATGAACACGTAGCTGGTGACGGGGAGACTAAAACCTCTGAATGTCTTTGCAAGGGCATCAGCAGTAGCATCAGAATCTTTATTTGCACGCGACCAAGGCCAGTGGAAAGGTTTGTCAGCACAGCTTGTTACTGTCGGAGACGCCCTGACTACAGCCAGCTAATAGGGAGGCAAAACACAGATAGAGAGTAACTAACAGAAAGGAGAGACGACAGAGGAGTGAATGCAGACTATGGGGTAAATACTATGGTTTGTATACCTGACTGAGTAGTTCACATATATTTATTTTGTATATTTCTGATAGTCTCAAAGTCCTTTTTAATCCTTTCCCAACATTGTTACTGTTATGCTGAGGTGCCAAAATCTTAATTGGTCAGCTGGCGATATTCCAGCCAGTACTGCAGCGTGAAGCCTGTGCATCACACTGTCTGCCAGACGCTTTTTATATGCCAGAAGGATGGATTTGTATCTTAACTTAGTGCTATTTTTAGTGAAATCTCTCACCTCAGCTGAAAGTTTTAAGCAAGCCAGTGTCCAGGTGCCCTGCTGTGTGGGTGTTTAATTAATTTCTCCCAGATAAGAGCCCCGCCGGTTTCATTCAGTAAATCTCACCACAAATTGCCGGTGTCTTGATCTTCTGGAGGGAGATGAGAGGCCTTTTAGGTGGATGTCAGTGTGACATCACAGAGAGTGAGCGAGCCGCACAGCCGGAACGCCACACGCGGCACTGCCAATGTGTTCATTAACACCACGTACAGCATATTTAAAAATACCTCTATTCAGAGTTTAGCCAGTTACCTGCTATGATTAAAAATAAACAACATTTTTTTATCGTAATGCACTGTAAGCTATTATTAATAACTCTAAAGTATGGTGTGCTTGGGCTGTAGCTGTGATATAATACAGAAAAAGAGGGAAAGAAAAGTAAATCACTTGCTTTCTCACTCCCTCCTTCTGTCACTTTCTCCCTCCCTTCCTCTGTCACTCCCTCCTTCTGCCACTCCCCCTCTCTTTCACTCCTTTCCTCTCCCATTCCCTTCCCCTCTCACTCCCTCTCTCACTCCATTCTTCTCCCACTCACTGCTTCTGTCACTCCCTCCCTTCCTCTAACATTGCCTCCCTCTCTCTTACTCCCTCCCGATCCCTCCTTCACTCTCTCACTCCCTGTCTCATTCCCCCTCTCTCTTCCCCCTTTCCCTCCCTCCCTCACGCCCTTGTTCTCTCACTCCTAACTAGGGCTGTACGATATCACCTCGTGATGTATCCACAGTTACATGGCAATGTGGCATATAATTTCAGTGTGATAATATCCCGCAGCCCAACTCCTAACATACTTCATGCTAGACAGTTCAGTGCGTGTTGTCAGATTGGCCGGCTGTCCCAGCTGGTTAGTAGCCTTCCTTGTGGCCGGGGACGGCCGCAGAGTGGCCAGCGAGCGCCTGCACTTTCTCACCTCCTATTGCTCTCCGCAACTCTGGCGTACTTGCCAGAGAAAGCTCTGCTGGATTGATATTACATACACCAGCACATTCAATCCCCTTTTTTCCATGAAAAAATTGTTCCTGTCGGGGAGGAGGGAGAGGCTGATTAAAATGTCACTCCCCATCTATATAACTGCATCCCTGCATGGCTTCTGGAGAATCCCACACTCCCACAGTGTGTAAACAGATTTCTCATGAGCAGGATTTATTGATCAGTGGGAGATGGGGGGGGAAGCAAGCTTTCAGGCACAGGCGAGGGGCTCTTTGAGTGAGAATTCTGCCCGTTTCTGCTGTGGGCTAAACAAACCTGCATGCTGTGCTCTCCACCACACACCTTTTCCCCTGCAGGCTACGGAGCCGGCGAGCAGCTAACTGAGACGCCACACTGACTGCTGGGATGTCCGTTACCCTCCAGCCCTCATTCCAGGGCAAAGGGATCCTTCTTCCTGCCTTCCCTGCTTCACCCATTACTTTAGCCCCTACTGTCAGAGTGCCGCCCCATAGGTTACTGGAAGAACTGCTTAGCCTAGTCAGGCACTTCTCGTACACTTATGCAGGTATCCCTCATCAAGAAAAAATTTTTTTACCGTAAAATGAGAGATTGCCAGAGTAACAGTGAATGCCAAGCTTATAAACGCCATCATTCTGAATAAAACAGATAGCGGATCATGTGATTTGTATCGTTGGTGTATGATGTGGTGTAAGGGCTGTACAGACGCATAGGCAGATAACACATATTAATGAGCCCCTGCACAGGTCATAGCCCCCCCCCGAGTGTATCTGTGTTCAGAGGAGGCCGTGGTGGGCGAGAACGGTGGAGGAGGGAGAGCTAGAGCACCCCGGGCCTCCCAGAAGTCTCAGCTGTGCGGAGGCTGCAGAAATGGAAGGAGAGTGAGGAAAGAAGAAAGGATTTGTGCTTTGACGTCAGCATCATTATCTCCATGCAGGAGCCAGAAGCGACACCAGAGATGAGGAATCTGGCTGGCCTGTCTCGTAAATTTCATCTTTCATTTCATCTCTTATGTTTGTTTTTCCCAGATATGTCACGCAGCAATGACAGATGAGTAAGGGTGACAGCAAAACTGCAAAAACTTCTGAAAATAAGACCTTCCTGTGCCCTAGTTTACAGGCATCTGGAATAGTCTGCAGGCACGTGCTTGTGATTTCAAACAACGTCCTGAGTTTGCTTTAGATACAGGATTTAGTCAAGAATGAAACAGAGCAAAAGACTAATTGAGTGAAATCATTACAAATATTGTGATATAAATGAATCATTTGCACGACTGGAAAGAGACTAAGGAGACTAAAGCACTGAAAACCTGGTAGATTCATTTGGTTTAAGGAGGGAAATGAATGATAAAACGGTGTAACTGGACCCTGATCATTGTGTGACTATAAAGACATTCAGTGAACACAGAGGGGAATGCTTCACCACCCGGTCCTGACCGGCATCGTGCAGATGCACCCAGGGTCCTTTTCAGAGACCTGGGCAACCAGAGGGGTGGCCTGTAAAATGCCTGAGTGTCTGTTTTTCCTTCAGTCTTTGTCTGCATGCACCATAAACAGCATCCGCTCTTTCTTCAATTCTCTTCTTAGTGATTTACTTTTGATTTTTTTTTTATGTTTCTCTAAGATTTTTGCCTTGAACTATTTTTAAAATTTTCAAACTTAACAGGCTAAAGGAATCCGTTTGTCCATCCTCCCCCGCTAAAATCTATACAGCAGAAAGAGAAAATGGCCCTCTGGAGCTCGTCACCTTAGCCACTCATCGGGGAAGGCGTTGCTTTTGTCTCTGATTCGATTATCAGTCAGGGAGCGGTCAGCTTTTATCTATGAATCTGATGGTCATATTCCCAGCAAGCGGGGCGGTAATCGCCATCTCAGCACACGCAATAAAAGCTACTCAGGCGCTGCTGTTTACCCAATGAGGGCCTCGCCTAAGATAGGGAAGTCCTTCATGGCTTTTAATCCCCCCCAGTCAAATGTCACTGTGTGCACGTCCTCCACTCAACTCCCCCCCCCCCCAGATGTGCCCAGCCACTAATAAAAATCCAATTAGGAGCCGTCATGGCAAAGAGTGGCATGGGAACACACTATGTTTGTTTTGCCTGGGCTTTCCGGTTGTCCGCCGCGACCCCGTTCCTGTTTGCCCCGTACACCCATTTAATAGCTTCCAGTGTGACTCACACCCTTCTGTTGTCCATGGCCCCTTGACTCCACCTTTATCTTTTTGTTCCTTTCTTTTGCTACCTTTTCTTCCCACTCCCCCCCCCCCCCATGGATAATCATTAAACATGATTTTCATCATCATCATGGCCTCCATTCTAAAAGTGCCACCAAATTACTCACCTTGACATCTAGGTGTGAATCCGGTGGCTTTGTGAGGTAGAGGGACAGCTACAGCAAAAAGCCCCAGTCACCAGTACTGGACTGACTGTCCATCTGTTGAGCATCATCCTGTTTCCTGCAGGAATTGCTGTCTTTGAGAAATACCTCTCTTTGTTTCCCACAGGGCTAATGGAGCATTGCTGACAGACATCACTGCCTTTCTCCTCTTTCTCCATGGAACTGCTCCCCACTCTTTCACCAGGGATCCTAGAGACACTGGGCAACACTTCCACCTCCCACCCAGGCTTTGACGTAGGCTCCTCGCTCATCGGTACCAATTCCACTAGAACCATCAATTCAGGTACCAATTCCACTAGCTCCATCATGGACGGGGTGGTCATCCCGCTCATTTACATAGTGGTCTGCATCATTGGCCTTGGTGGGAACACCTTAGTCATCCACATCGTCCTACACTATTCAAAGAGCGAGTCGGTCACCAACATCTATATCCTCAATTTAGCTATTGCCGACGAGCTCTTTATGCTGGGCCTGCCCTTCCTGGCCATCCAGAACGCCTTGCAGACCTGGCCTTTCGGCTCATTCATGTGCCGCCTGGTGCTGACCGTGGATGGGATCAACCAGTTCACCAGCATCTTCTGCCTGACAGTGATGAGCATTGATCGTTACCTAGCAGTGGTCCACCCCATCCGCTCCTCCAAGTGGCGCCGGCCGCAAGTGGCCAAAATGGTCAATGGCACAGTGTGGGCAGTGTCCTTCATTGTGGTCCTGCCCGTGGTCATCTACGCAGAAGTTCATAAGAACGGCAACTGCAACATCTTTTGGCCTGAGCCCACCGAGATCTGGAATGCCGCTTTCATCATCTACACGTCGACCGTTGAATTCTTCTTCCCGCTGCTTGTGATTTGCCTCTGTTACCTATTGATAGTTATTAAGATCCGCAGCTCGGGCAAGAAGGTTCATGCCACGTCTACCAAGCGCAGGAAGTCCGAACGTAAGGTTACCTGGATGGTCGTAATAGTGGTGGCGGTCTTTGTTTTCTGCTGGCTCCCTTTCTATGCATTAAACATCATCAACCTGATTGTGCCCCCCCCGGAGAACCTGCGGGGCCTCTACTCCTTTGTGGTAGTCCTGTCTTATGCCAACAGCTGCGCTAACCCTATTGTGTATGGGTTCCTCTCCGACAACTTCAAGCAGGGCTTCCGGAAAGCCCTATGTCGCTCATCCCGCAAGGTGGGGAGCCATGAGCCGACAGAGCAGCAGGAGGAGAGGAGGAGGGTTCTGAAGCCAAGGGACAGCCTCAGGCGAGTGATACAGGGGGGTGATGAAGAGGAGGAAGAGGAGGAGGATGCCGAGGCTGTGACCGAGATGACTGAAATCTGCAGAATCACACAAAATGGCAACGGCGTCGGACAACCAGAGGGCTCGCGGGCCCACTTTGTGGAAAGGGCAAAAGTGGAGGTAGCCTCTGATACAGGTAGCCCAGACCATAGAGCCAAGAGTGGGGAGTCCAGTGGGAAAGGCACAGGCTCGGGGCCTGTAATTGCCATTCAGCCCCTGATTAATGGCACCAAGAATGGCAGTGTCAGACCTCTCCCCGAGGAACCAGTGGAGACGAACCCCTCCCTGAAGATCAGCTATTTGTAATTTCAAAAATAATCAAAGCTACCTATGGAATCATAGTATGAAGATTTTGTCCCCTGTTTTAGGCTGGTGAGAGGTATGTTTGAAACCGTCTTTGGACCCAGGAGTGATAGTGTACAAAAGGATGAAGGAAAAGTGACTGAACCGCCCACATTTTCACGAGGGCATATACAGGAGCCCGCTCTGTTTCAGAACTGACTGCACATAGTGTGCATCCACTGAATTATTGTATCTGCCATGGGAAAACGGAGTAAAATCAAATTTTAACAAGTCAAGCACTTATGCCGCTGGTGAGCTCCAAATGCAAAAACACAAAATTCATGTTGTCTTTATATGAGGTGTACAAGGACCCTACTGGGTCCTTGAAACAAGCCGGATTCAGTTCACTGAAAATCGGTGAAGCTCAGAGCTAGGAGGGACTCAGACATCTGGAAGTCAGACATCAAGAGTCTGGAGCTGTAAGCATGACGCCGGCAGAGCCGCTTGTGTCTAAAGCAGCACACCCACAGGGGAGCCGCTCAAACCGAGACTGGCGCTACAACTCATTCGGGCCTTAATTGGAGCAGAATGTCAAGTAGCAGTCAGATGCATTTCTGGAGAGCCGAGCACCACTGCTTGTCCTCGAGGGCTGAGCCGCAGAAGCAGGGTGCGGGGCTGGATCTTCGCTCGCATATCTCCAGCAACACTGAGCTGGGAATCAACAAAAATATCCATCATCTCTGCAGAATGGGTCTTCTCATTAGCAGGCTAGTGTGTGCACAGCAGGGAGGGCAGGCCTGCTCTCCAGACCTGTGCCCAAAAATATACATCATCTCTGCTGAATGGGTCTTCTCATTAGCAGGCTAGTGTGTACACAGCAGGAGAGGCAGGCCTTCTCTCCCGACCTGTGCCAAAAAATATCCATCATCTCTGCAGAATGGGCCTTCTCATTAGCAGGCTAGTGTGTGCATAGCAGGGGAGGCAGGCCTGTTCTCCAGACCTGAAAATCACAAGGAAATAACACAATACGTGGTGGGATGTGGATCAGTCCCAAAAGAGCTGCATGCCTCAGGCATGCAGATGAGGATGGTGGGGCAGGGTCTCCAGGGGTACATGCAGTACCTCTGATACTTAAGGATGAAGATCTAGGGGAAGTGTCTTGTAGCTGCATGAGCCATTTTGGTTAGAACCACCAAGTTAAACAATGGACTGCTTTGTGCAGAGCATTCCATAGAGGATTTCAGGGTGTTGACTTCATACTATACATCCAACCTCAGCTTCAACTGCTCACATTATACAGTACCAGTCAAAAGTTTAGACACACATACCCACAGAAAGGTTTATTTGTACTACTCTCTACATTTTAGAATAAACACAAAGACACCAAAACTACAAAATATCATATATGGAACTATGCACTGATCAAATACGTAGGGGGAGGCAGCTCTGTGGTTTGGGACTCAGAAGGTTGCTAGTTCTTATCCTGTGGTCGGCACAGTGATCCCACCACTGGGCCCTTGAGCAAGGCCCTTAACCCCAATCGCTCCCGAGACTAGCTGACCCTACTGTCCCCTCTATACCAGGTTCATGAGGTGGCCTCCTGGGATGCTTTTCCAGCTGTCCTGAAGGACGTCCCACATATGCTCTCATTGGCCGCTTTTCCTTTAGTCTTTGGTCAAACTCCTCAAAACTATCTTTACTGGGTTTAGGTTAGGTGGCCAGGTCATGTGATGTGACACTGTCATGCACCTTTGTAGGTGGCTTGGTGTGTCCAAACTTTTGACCGGTACTGTCCATCCAGCCTCGGATTCAGCCCCTCATACCACACAGATTCAGAAGTGCCTCAACCTTCACCATGATGAAGAGTGAATCTCAGTTAGAGAAGAACCTCAGTGTTTATTGGACCATCAGTTTAACATGGAACCCCCCCCCCCCCATATTACAGATACACTTTCACAGACCGACACATGATGTGCTGAACATATGAAGAAAACACCCCATTCTGTACCACTGTAAATATTCCGTAAGATGCTGCATAAACCCTGCTGTTTGTCAGTGGTAATTAGACAGAGTGCCAGTGTAATCGTTCCCACAGTGTGTTTATTTTTCAATGACATGTATCTTCAGCTTAAACTAGGAACAGTGTGGGCTCTGAGGTCAGCAGGCTGGGGGTGGGGTGCATGACATGCCCATGGAGCGAGCACCATGTGGGCCACATTTATATAGCACCTTAACTAACTGTGTGCTTTTGCTTATATATCCGGAGGCGAGCCGAGCTCTGAGGCAGGGCAGCCCTTTAGTGTTACACACCGCAGTGATGCCCCACAGTGAGAGCACTGGATTATTTCAGTGTCACCCAGAAGGACACACCTAGGTGACATTGCTCCTGATTTCTCTTTAACAGAAGTCTGAGTGTTCCTTGCTGAATTCTAGGGGTGTGCAAAGCAGCCGGTATTTGTATCTGTATTTGTATTTGTTAAGGGGGGAAAAGTATTTGTATTTGTATTTGTTATTCGTTAATTGTATTTACATTATAGTGCAAGTACTATTCTTTAAGTATATCCATATAATTAAACTCCAAAAGATATAATTAAAGAATACTTACACTTCTAATTTACATTATAGTGTAACGCAAAAAAATGGATTTTTACGCCTATTTTGAATTTTACTCAAATACAAATTCAAATACAAATACTTCCCCCCCCTCTTCATTAAGAAAGACAAACTTAAACGTACCATATAACTCCAAGGGCATACAATTCGACACAACTACACAAGCATTGTTTTAACCTTTTTAACTGAAGGTTAACGTTACTCTGTCAACAGACTATTGTGTAAATTCCGAGCTAACAGAGCTGCGTAAACAGAGCGAACATGAGAGCACCCGACTGCAGACGTCAATAATGCAGGAATAATCTCCCGATCAAACTCCGCTTCCCGAAAGTTATAAACTGCCCCCGAACCCAGTTAAGGTACAAAAATCTATTCAACAAAAACAGTGATGCAGTTAAGTCTTTTTTTTTCCACAGAGTCTTCTCTGTTGCTGTGTGGAGCAGCCTGTGTCAGTCACCTCTTCCCCCCCCCAGGACTCCTGAACGTCACTCACTCATTAGGGCATGCACTGCGGTCTCATAAGGAAACGCAGCTTTTTAATATAAAGTTTGTCTTGTTCCCAAATACAAATATTTTTTAAAGTATTTGTTCTAAATAAGTATTCGGAAAAACACGTTATTTGTGCCTTTCCGAATACCGTATTCGGGTTCGGCTCCACCCCTACTGAATTCTGACAGGTACACTAAAACACCTCAACATAGGGGTGTCTGTTTGCTTACAGCATGAAAACTAAGAAAGCAAGCCCCCCCACAGCCCCCACTTAATAACAGGATCAGTAAAAAAAAAGAGAGCTCATTTGCCGAAATGCAGTGAGGGATAAACATGACAGAGATGCAGAAGAGGCATGAAAAGACATTTTTGTGTGCAGATGTGATTATGGGGGTTAAGGTGTGTCATTATCTGCCAAATACTTTGCAGCAAAGACCAACACCTCGACAGAACTGCATTTAACATTTCTTGTGTTATTCTGCAAAGGGAAAACGATAATGCTTTACCTCTGGCAGTCCTGTCATTTGTTTACTTAGCTCTCGAAAACGATTCAGTGCTCCCTGCCACTGACTCCTGTTTGCCATTGAGTTTCATGAATCAGTGCCAAAGATTGAAACGCAGTAAGGATCACAGCCAGCTTTCCCGGTGAAGGGGGAAGGGTCAAGATTGATCCATGCAGATCACTACCACATGATGTGCAACATTTTTCTTTGCTAGCCTTCTCAGTTCCGACTGGCTGCTTTTGATTGTGTACGCACTGTTTTACATCACATAGAAGGACTGTGTACTCTGTATGTTTCCAGGCAAGTATTTAAAAATACCTATATGTAAAAAGAAAATTAAAGATTTCAAAATGGAAGATGAAGTATGTGACTTTTCTCTTTCTATAAGCCAACTTCCTCCAGCCCATTTACAAACTGGTTATTCATCTGGAATTGCAGGTTCTATGTCCTGGTTATTGTCAGGGTTGGTGCCTGTCTGGCTCTGTCCATTTGTTTTGTCCTCGTTTGGCCAGCAGATGCTGCTGGCCATCCTGTTCCCTTTGTCTTATATCCCTAAGCCCCCAGTGTGTTTCCCTATTGCCTTGCCTGCTGTCTAGCTCAACGGCTTGAGTGCAAGGCTTCAAAGCTGTCATGGTCTGGCTTGAGGCCTGCCTCAACTTTCATTTAATTCATTGGTTTTATTTTATCTTTGGCTTTCGGTATTGTTTATCATTGTATTTGTTTTATGTTATGTTTAGGTTCTCATTCTCTCCTAGTTTAGTTACCCTTTAGTGCTTGTTAATATGGCCTAGTTTCTTATGCTTGTTAATTGTAACTTATTCCATCTGTTTTTTTTTTTTTGTTGTCCCATGCCTGTCCTGATTGGTTCATTTGGTTATGGAACATACTTGCCCCTGATTAGTCTTGTTTTCTGTATGTACTGAAGTGCCTATTCATCATGGCTGTTTCCCAGTGTTGACATGTGTTTGTTAGTTGTATTCTTGATTATCATTCTCCGTTAGTCGTTGTTGCTTCCTGTGTTTTTCCCTACCATTAGTAGTGTGAATCCCTGATTGTGTTTCCTGCCTTAATTTCTGTTTTATCACTGTTGTTTGATCCATCGTGGGTCCTTTATGTCTGATTCGCACACGTGTGTTTTGTTTTTGTTAAATAAACCCTATTTGATTGGAGCTGCATCATGGATCGTCCTTCCTCAGTCATGCCCTGCCATATCGGTTATTAAATGTCACTGGTATCTTTGTGTGAGCAAAGGCTGGTAGTGCATCAAGAGCATATCTGCTACTGTATGTGTACAGTCTCACTCATACGTCTCCTCTGTGAATAATTACATGGGCACCAAGTCATTAAATACACGTTCAGAATAAATGGCTAAATAGCAGCAGTTTAGCCTCTCTTCTGTCTCCAGAAGCAGTTCAGGGTTGACGAGCTGCCTGTTTAGGGATGCTTCCCTGCACACCACTGCTGTACTGAGACTGTCCATTTACTAGCTTGCTGTTAGATTTAACAAGTCTGGCCATACTCCTCTGACCTGTCTCATTAACAAGGCTGTTTCAGCCACAGAAATGTCCCTAACTGGATATTTTTTGCTCTTCACAGCATACTCTGTGAACTCTACACAATGTATGCTTGACAACCCCAGCATGGTAACTGACTGATGGAGCAGGTTCTTTGTGTTACCCGGCAGGTGTACCTAATAAAGTGGCCACTGAGGGCAGTAAAGAACATCCCTTGAAGGCAGAATATTCTCATTCTTATTCTCTGCGTTATTCATTAACTTGGCAGGCTGAAGGTGGCTAAGCTCCTAGCACTGGAGATGTGGTTCTGCCTTATTACTCTGTGAAACGCACCCATTGAGCGCTGGTGCGGTTTCAGGTCCACATGGGCCAGAGGGCAGCTGAAGCCTGGGGCTGTTTGCCCTGAGGAAGTGGGAATTTTGAGATCAATACTGCCCTCTGGTGAATCGGGGGTGGGGGAGCAGGTGTCCCTAGAAACAGCCTGCAGGGAGAACCAGACCAAGGCGTTGTTGGTGATGGGGATGGTGGTCGGCCAGGGAAGGTTGGGGAGATGGCACCCTGCAGAACAGGGCTAATAGACTAGTGTGTCTATTAGTGTGTCTAGACACCGGGTGGATGTGATGGCAGGAAGAGAGCATGCAGAGCACCAGGAAGACAACCAATCAGATCAGACCACAGTGTCACATGGGGGAAGGTTCACGCACTGAAGGCCATTTGGGTTGTTACAATGTGGCGTGTCACTTATAAACACACACTGTCCACTGAGACCAGTCTGAGCCCCCGTACTGTGCTCTCTGGGCCTAAAAGCAGAAAGTCATCCTTTATCCTGCGGGGATGGTTCCATGTAAATATCTGTGTTTTAATGGGCACCACGAACAGGAAGCAGCTGCTTCCCACTTTCTCCCAAACAGGAGAGTACTTCCAGGCTCTCTAACGGCATTAGCATTCGAGTGCGGATGTGTGGAACGTTGCGTCCACTAAGGTGATCACAGACTCCTTCAGAGCACACCGCCGCTGCAGGACACCACTCCAATCGCCATTAGCGGCCTATTTCCAGCCGGCGTAGTCCGCTAGGCCTGGGGGCCATTATGAAAATGCACCGCACGCACCTGTGTGCAGCCCCCACCACCTGCCAAGGCGTCTCTCAGCACACTTTCATCACCCATCCATCCCTCACAGCCCTGACTCACCCTATATGAACTAAATAATATGGACAGCGAGCTGGTGACTATTGCCCGAGCACTGGCACTCCGGAAATGCCCTCAGGAGACTCACACTCAGGAACCTCTGGGATGACTTTCCACACTATTCCTCAGTAGCCCCTCATTTGCTGATACATTTTACAGTGTTACATACAAAACACAGAATGTACCACTTGTTGGGGGAAAAAAAAACATATTCTGGGGTGTAAACTTTGTGGCCAAATTAAATCAATTTGTTTTAATAATCTAATTAAGTTGAATTTAAGTTAGTAATGCGCACACACATGCACACACACACGCACACACATGCACTCAGCCCAGATGGCCAGCTCTCCTCGAATGTGATGTTCATCTCCTAAGGAATGAGTCACGTTGCTAAGAGACCAAAACTAACTAAGCTTTGCGAAGTCACTGGATGGAGGGAAGAGCAGGTAAGTGGGTGGATGGAAGAGGAGAGGGAGAGGCCGAGCTGTCACTGCAGAAACACTGGGATGGAGGGAGAGGCTGAGCTGTCGCCACAGAAACACTGGGTCAGCATTTCATTTGCCCTAAAAGAGTCATGGGGATTTTTCAAAGGTGTTTAACCAATGATGACAGAGTGCTACTCCATCTCACACACCTCTCATGTTCCAATCAGCATGTACTATTTCTATCCCATAATACACTGCTGCCTTCTATTAATATAAGTAATCTTTCATTTATTAACCTGATACCTTCATACCATCATCCTAAACTGGCTTATTTTGCTTCATCTTAATTAAATTCAGCACTTAATTATATTTGTATCTCTTTGAATTGATTTATTTCATTACTTTTGTTTGCACTGCTGTTCTTTGTTTTATGGTTTTTAAATCTACTCTGTTAAGGTCATTGAATTGACTTTGTTTTTATTGTATTTATGTTTCTTCTCAGACTCCTTTTCTAGTTTAATGGTCCTACTTTTCTGCTTTGTCTCTCCTGGCGATTCATTATTATTCCTAGTCAGTGCATACACTGGATGTCGGTGTGCTTTATGTTACTAGGTGTGTGTGTGTGTGTGTGTGTATCCGCACACACTACAGTGTCTAGAGTTTGCAGACAATGGTGTGATGAACAAAAACCATACAGTCGGGGGCTGATCTGTGACCAAAAACCCCACATTCATGACAGAAGTCAGAGGAGAACGGACAGACTCGTTAAAGCTAACAGGAAGCCCACAGGTGCAAAATTAACAGGTCTGGACAACAGCGGTGTGGTATTTCGGATGACACAACGCCTGCACGAAATCCCACATAGTTCTCGGTAGAAATGTCTAATAAAATTGCCACCGAGCACATGATACATTTAGAAATCGTCTCTTTCTTTTCTGGTGAAATTCTACAATGGATTCACTGTAGTATTAGAGGAATAGTCTAATGATTATAAACTAAAAATTAAACATTGATTTCCTGAAAAAGCCATGCATTCTGTGTAGCTTCCCCTAAATGGCTTCAGTTGACATGTTGCAAGCTCACAGAGGAACATATGAAAATCTGCAGTGGTTATGGTACCAGACAGGACAATAGGATCAGACAGGTCTGTGGTACCAGACAGGTCTATGGGGCCAGACAGGTATGCACGAGCCTTAGAAAGGACACCTCAAGCTTCTCTGGGTAAGATCTTCTAATAACCACACATAAATTATGCACCACGGTGCCATGGAAACGGGAGGAGAATTTATTAAGCATCACGGTTAGCAGGCAACAACTGGTGGGACCACCCGTCTCCAGTGGGGGGACAGTGTGCAGGACGGTCCTTAAGACAAGTGGGCACTTCAGCTTCCAAGCAGAGGGTGCATTTCGACGGGAGGTCCCCGGGAGGGGCCTGTGGACGGATGGCAGCCGTTGCTGTTATCTTACCCCCTGCCGAGGAAGTACGCAGAATACGGTTTACCTGAGGGCTCCATTTGCGTAGTGAGCCACACAGTCTTCATTTTGAAATCAGAGATGCAGACAGACGTCTGCTTAAAAAAGAAGACAACGATGTTCAATCAAACAATTAGGATGCAGAACAGTGACAGACATAAAAGAGTAAGAAGCTCTTGTCTACAGCCCCGGTAGAAAGAGTCAGACTCACGTTGCAGTTCTGTGAAACTACCACCAGACAAAATTCATTCATTCATCCATCCATCCACCCCTTATCCACACCACATATCGAGTATAGGGCCTGGCATTTGTGTGTGCATACAGTACATTATCCGACAGTTACAACTGAGGTGGGAAGCTCAGTAAGTAATGTCTCACACGTTTCTGAAAACAGGGGCCAGGAGGGAGAGGACAAAGCCCGACACACCCTGCCGGCCCCCAGGCCCCAGAGGGAGGGACAGGACAAAGGCTAACACACCCTGCCGGCCCCCATGCTCATCCTCAGTGAAGTAATGTGTTTAAGATCAGCCTGTCCAGCGTCTGCAGTGCACGGCGCAGCCAGCAGCTTCTACAAATCAAAAGCGCAGTTAATCTGAGAGATGTTTCCTAATGAAATCTGAATCGCGGAACTAGGCAGCCTGTGTTTCTTATTGCGGAGATGTGCTTAATATTGCTGTCCATTAAGAAAAAGAAATCAGATCAGCCGGCGTGTCCGTGAAACTGTGACACAGATGAGGCGTGATGACCTACCTTTGGGTGGGTGTGCAAGGCTGAGGTTTCTTAATGTCACTGAAGAAAGATTAATGGATGCGCAACGGGCCCACAGGATAAATCACATCATTACTGTGTAGGAAAAGCCTTCTCCTCATTATCATCATCATCATCAACCCTGTGAGGATAGATCAGCCAATCGGATGGTAACGAAAAAATAAAAAAAAAGATTTGAAGTGGGTTGTGGGTAGATTACCGGAAACTGGACATTTCTGCTTCGGCGGAATGACTGACTCATAGGAATTAGATGCTCCCCCAGCCTCTCCTTATATACTGGGCGTGTGGCTGAGTGGCTTAGGCTTCTGATTGGAAGGTTGTTGGTTTGAATCCCATCCCACACCCTTAGAAGAAATGCCCATCGAGCCCTTGAACAAGACCCTTAATCCCACCCCCCCCAAAAAAATGCTGAGCAAATGGCTGACCCTGCACTTAGACTCCCAAAGTTTGCTTGTGACTGTATATGTATGTGTGTTGGTACCCACAATGTAATATTTACATGACCCCACAGAGACCGCTAACCTGTGGGGGGGGGCTAAGATGACTTTGCTCCCCATTTACCCCCAAGCAGGTTTATATTATGCTAAGACACAAAGCCCACTAATTACATTGCGAACTGATGGGTCATTACACAGCCCTGTAACGTTTAAAGACTAATCCCTGAAAATGCTGTGTAATATTTCATGTGTATGACGTCCTCTGCTCTGCATGTCCAAAATAAGCGGCTGGAAGATGGATGGATGGATGAAAGCCACTGCTAAGATTCCTACCGAAATAAAACCACAACCTCAGTAATAACAAACAAATCATATAAACTAGAGCTGTAACAAATACAGAAGGTAGCGAATACGAATACACATCACGATACTTGGAAGCGAATATGAATATTTATTCATGAATATCAATATAAGTTGCGTTAAATAACCTCACAAACTAAACAAACATTTAGAAAATGCAAATTATGGCAACCTGACAAAAATTGTAATAAGAAATAGCAAATCATAAAACCTCTTACAAACGAAGATTTTTTCAAAAGTGTTTTCAAGTGAACCCTAAGCGTGCCTGTTTGTTCCTTCAAGAGCCCTATATCTCTCTCATATCATTTTAATACACTCAACAATACGAGTGATGAGGACTTGTCATCCACTGGTACCGTACACATTTATTTAGATCTACACAGCAAGCGAAGTTGACATCGGTTGTCAAAAAGTACATGTTTGTGACAAATTTATCGCCTCCATTTTTCTTGGAAACCCAAAATGTTTCCAATGGTTTTACGATAAAGATATAGCAGAACCTGTTGTGTTTAAATTTTATTACGTATATGATCCCGCATTTGCGCTTGCTACACCCCTGCACACGCCTCCTCTTTACCCCATCCTGCAGAACTGTCGTAAACGTGGAAATGAGTTGCGTTGTGAATCTGCGGTCGATTACTTTTTCCTCAAGGACCCGGATGTCTGTCACACTAGATTGAAATTCAATTTGCGAACTGAATTTTTCCAGGTAGGATAAATGCTATTTCGATCGAGTTACTGGAATTCAGATTGAAACTATTAAATTCAGAATCAGTTTTGTAATACGGATAACTGCAGATTCAAACATACAAAATTCATATTCAGTTTCTAGTGGGACAAAGATCAGCCCATACGAATGGCGTCAAGTCGTAAAACAATCAGTGTGCAAATTATTTTTAAACACTTGAAATGTCGAAAGCAGCACATATCTGCGATAAAGATACAATATGTCTTTACTGTTGTCAGATACTCATTTTACAATCTCATTTTTATATTTATTTATGTGCATGTTGTGATGTTGCCGTAAAGCGCCTTACATCAGAAAACACGTGACTGCTGTAAACATTACAAAAGACCGTCGATTGCATTTTATTTTCTTTTGCTAATAAACAGACAAGAACAAGTCCTGATTTTACAAATGTTCAAATATTTAACATGCAAATAATGAATATGTATTCGGCTACCGGAAATATTAGTCGCACCGAATATTCGAGTGTATCGGTACTAATATAAACTAGTATTTCATAAAATACACTAAAGAATTGACATTCAGTCTACGAAATACACTGGATAGAATAAATAAATAATAAATACAGTGGTACCTCGGTTAATCCGTTTCGGACTCTGGATCGAATCCTAAAAAGTTTGAATTCTGATCAAATTTTTCCCATGAAAATGGGAAACAAAAGTTACACGTAACATATAATTTATCAAATACAGTGATACTTCGGTTCTCAAACTTAATCCATTCTGGACTCCAGATCGAATCCTAAAAAGTTCAAGTTCTGATCGAATCTTTCTTATAAGAAATAATGGAAAACCAATTAATTGGTTCCCAGCCCCCCAAAATTACACCTTTTAAAGGTGTTTTTATAATAAATTTTTTGGCCATTTAAACAAAAAATAAACTAGATAAAACAAGAAGAGCATTTTTTCTTAATGGCTTCCAAAAAGATAAAGATATTATCCCAACATTTGTTTCTGCACAAAATAAAGCTCTTTTTACTGATCACATTTTTCAAATTCTCTTAACACCAAATTACAGTGCTACATTGAATGTGTGTTAAAGCATTGCTGTGAAAAGGTTACTTATTTTTGTTAAAATTGTGCTTGTGGCGGGGCGGCATGGTGGTGCAGTGGTTAGCACTGTTGCCTCACACCTCTGGGACCCGGGTTCTGGTCTCATGTGTGTG
>JABFEA020000048.1:10013166-10023956 GCA_019775915.2 Cyphomyrus plagiostoma | reverse complement strand
GAGTGCAGCCTCCCTGCGTGCCCGCTCCTCACCCCGGCCTGCCTGCGTGCCCGCTCCTCACCCCGGCCTCTGAGTGCAGCCTCCCTGCGTGCCCGCTCCTCACCCCGGCCTGCCTGCGTGCCCGCTCCTCACCCCGGCCTCTGAGTGCAGCCTCCCTGCGTGCCCGCTCCTCACCCCGGCCTGCCTGCGTGCCCGCTCCTCACCCCGGCCTCTGAGTGCGGCCTGCCTGCATTCCCACTCCTCCCCCCACCCTCTGAGTGCAGCCTGCCTGCATACCCACTCCTCACCTCACCCTCTAAGTGCGGCCTGCCTGCATGCCCACACCTTACTCCAACCTAAGTGCCAAGGTGGTATTCACTGAGGGTGCATCATTGACTGGTTATGTGCCGAATGCTAAATGTGTATCCCTAAAACCCTGGGCCAGTTAATGAGGGCAGAGCCTGAGGGATCAACCTCTACATCCAGTCAAAACGCTGTCTAGAGCTGTTACAAGAGCCATGTGGCAAGATCTCTGTTTAGGAACACATAATTTTTCTGTTGTTCTTCATTAATAATAAACTAGTAACTGCAGCTGAATCTGTCTTTACGTATATTCTGAAATTGTTAGAAATATACTTGCAACGTTTTTGCCGAATCTTTGTTGGGGGTGTTGTGGGGAAAGTATAAGACAATATTAATGGGATTCAACAACAGCACAGAAAGGTGTCGGCCTATATGACCTAAATAACTACAAGGATACATCTAGGAGTACAACAACAGCATAGAAAGGTGTCGGTCTGTATGACCTAAATAACTACAAGTATACATCTAGGAGTACAGCAACAGCACAGAAAGGTGTCAGCCTATATGACCTAAATAACTACAAGTATACATCTTGGAGTACAGCAACAGCACAGAAATGTGTCGGCCTGTATGACCTAAGTAACTACAAGGATACATCTAGGAGTACAACAACAGCACAGAAAGGTGTCAGTGTGTATGACCTAAATAACTACTAAGATACATCTAGGAGTACAACGACAGCACAGAAAGGTGTCGGCCTGTATGACCTAAGTAACTACAAGGATACATCTAGGAGTACACCAACAGCATAGAAAGGTGTCGGTCTGTATGACCTAAATAACTACTAAGATACATCTAGGAGTACAACAACAGTATAGAAAGGTGTCGGCCTGTATGACCTAAATAACTACTAAGATACATCTGGGAATACAATAACAGCACAGAAAGGTGTCGGCGTGTATGACCTAAATAACTACAAGGATACACCTAGGAGTACAGCAACAGCACAGAAGGGTGTCGGCCTGTATGACCTAAATAACTACAAGGATACACCTAGGAGTACAGCAACAGCACAGAAAAGTGTCAGCCTGTAGACCCTAAATTATTACAAGGATACATCTAGGAGTAGAACAACAGCACAGAAAGGTGTCAGCCTGTAGACCCTAAATTACTACAAGGATACATCTAGTGTGCAATTTGGTAGTTTATTATTTTTGGCTGAACCAAAAAGGATAAGTATTTTAAAGAAGCCTTAGGTCGTCTTTAGTCGCAAACTGGCTGTCTAAAGTGAAAATGCTTGATATGAACAGCAGGGGGAGACACGGGACAGCCTTTGAGGGTAACACTAGGTAGCTGTCCGTTTCAGCACCGCAGAAGGACACAGCGCTCGCGGACTTGGCTGGCACCATTTCTGCGTGCTGTGCTGAGCTCAAAGGGCAGAAATAACGGCATATAAGCAATGCATAGAGATATGGATCATTTATGTGCAATGTGAAAATAAGGCTAATGTGCATTCGTTTAACATTCATCTGGTACAAGTATTACACCGATATATTTCATGGAGCATTATGAGTGGCGACCATTAATATAAGGATTAAATTTTACTACCGATATCACTAAAGTAAATGAGCGATGCAGAATGGAAAAGTATTGAGAAATTTCAGATAATTAGAGACTAATGGTTTCTGTAATGAAAATCAGCTTGTAAGAAATCATGAAAAAAAATCATTTCAAATTCAGATGAGCATATTCATGGTTTAGAACATACACAGCCTAGCACATTCACCCTGGTGTACAATATGTAGTTACAAATAAAATGATCCTCTTCTTTCTCAGCTCGCGCACACTCACCCCAACCCCCTTCTGCTCGTACACACATGCACAGAACCAGCCCCCTACCTCACCCGCGCCCTCCTCCCCCTAGAAATGGCATTAAAATCTTTCATATCCTTCCAGCAACAAGCGCGCTGTGGGGAGAAGCTCCACATCCGATGAGCGGCGGTCAGTCCGTCTAATAAAAATACAGTAAGACAGGAATGAGCCTCCGTACGTATCGATGAGCCTAAACGTGAGGCGCAGCGCTGACTTGCCGCCTATATGCCCTCGCCTCCCGCGCTCCTGGGCTGCTTTATAGGTTCGGCGTGGCGTGGATGTTTTATTCTGGTTGTATAATTTTTTTCTACATCAACCTCCCACTATCTATCGCCCTCCAAATCTCTGCACTTATATCTCAGCGCGCATGGAGAGAAAGGGGGATTTCAAAGAAGGATTATGGCATTTTGACTTTTTAAATTTTCAGTTCCATTTATTATAATCTTTATTTTACATGGCGAAAGGGCTATGCAAACGGGTCGCTGCTTGGTGTGATACAATCGCCGCGGATTTGGATACTCAAGCAACAGCAACGGCGGTTCTACAGGCAGGGAGCGTTTCCGACGGCGCCCCCGTCTCTTCCTCGTCCTTTCCCCGGCTCTATGTCGAGTAATGGTCGGCTTGCTTCACTGGATGCACCGCGTATTTCCCGGATCATCGAGGGCTGCTCATCCGATACCAGCTTCCCATTTTCGGCGGAAACCTTTCAAAAGCTAGGGGCTACATATGGAAACTGGAGATCAAAATTTTAGAAAAAAGGAAATATAGAGGTTCTTTCTTTCTTTCATTTGAAATCGACTTAATTTATCCCCTTTTCTTTTATTTATGTGCGTTGATTTCTTCATCCGTCTTTGGTTTAATTTGATAAATCAGTGTGAGTCTCATCATACTTAATTAACTAGAACGGTATTAATCCCGAAGATGACTTTCGATTTGTTTTTACCTAATCCATTTAGATAACTGTACATTTGTCTTTTTCAATAAGGTTATCACTATCCTAGATTTTCTCGTCCTTGTTTATCTAACTGCTTTTTCCTTTGACATGAAATATAGGCAGACACAAATAAATACAGACCAAATTACTAGATGATCAGTCAGGTTGAAATATCAGTGCATTTAACAGCATAGTCGTGCAAACGAGTAATATAATTAATTCTTTGAAAATATTGACGTGTGGATGAATTGTAGCCTATGCGACCCTGTCATTAGTCTAACGCGACCGCCGCCCCCTCTAAGTCGGTTATTGAATCGCAATTCAGCGCATTAACAGAACAAGTGGCGTGTGATGCACGTATGCTACACTGCTCAGTTTTAGAACAAACTAGACTATGTTTTATTGCAGGCCTCGTTAATCAACCGATAAGTGCATTCTGCTCGACCTGTAGGGCATCAGCCTTTGCTGAAACTTCTGCATGATCTCACGCTAAATACACATGCGGTGGACTTCATATTGTTTCTCCGAATTTTAGCTGCTCCTTTAGATGTGAACACAGCATCAACAGGGAGCGTCTAGCTTTTTCTGAAGTGGCGGAAAGTCATATATTTTAAAAGCAGCCGCCCATCTCATCATCCCTTTTCTAGCACTCACTATTCCCCAGGTTCTTTCCTTGGCGTTTCCACACAGAAGCGACCATAAGGTTCATCGCAAGGCGGACTGCTTCCCCTTTCATCCAATCGAAATGATCCCGTTTTTTTAGTGCAGTTTGGCCCCATTCATTTTCAAATATTTATTTCCTGTACATCAAGAGGAAAGGGGCCCCCCCTTTCATGGAATGCAGAAACATGGTCCTGTTTGACCGCGGAGTGCAGATGTTACTGACGACGGTCGGTGCCTTTGCAGCCTTCAGCCTAATGACTATAGCAGTGGGCACCGACTACTGGTTGTACTCACGGGGCGTGTGCAAGACCAAAACGGTCAGTGAGAATGAGACCAGCAAGAAGAACGAGGAGGTGATGACCCACTCGGGACTGTGGAGGACGTGTTGCTTAGAAGGTAAGTGGAGAACATCTCCGCCGTGCCGTGGCTGCTTTACATCATCAGCTCTGATGATTTAATGGCTTTGGGGTCGATTCCTGACGGGCCTGTTTGTCTTAAAGTGGAGAGCTGACCTTTCTGAGCTTTCTGTTGAGCTTCTCTCCCTGCCACTACTTAAGGTTGTCATATTACTCTGCGGTTTTATTTCACATAGCCAGTCTTCTACAAACAGCTCACAGATGGCATAAGCAGTATGAGTTACGCTTTTCCATCTGACACAATCACAACGAATGAATATGGCAGCAATGTTCATTTAGTGACTAATTTACAATGTTATGACACCTTTCACGTGGGACATATTCTGCTAATATGTGTGAGGAGCCCATCTCCATATAGTCACAAGAACAATGAATGAAGCCATTTTCATCCAGCATAGGTGTCTGACACAGTCAAGTAGGACGCTTCCTCTGAAGCTGTGTTTCAGATGCTCTTTAGGACACGTGGGAAATGAGAAGCCTTCTGAGCTCAGCTTCGCTGAAATTAAACGCGGACGTGCAGAAAGTGGAGGCTCATGGATTCCTGCAAATCGTTTTGAGGGGAGGAGAAGGTGGATGGGAGTAAGCAGCCCAGGAATTCCGTTTGTCTACTGAGACGCCCCACGGTGTGCTGATGATTTTAGAGTGATCTCTATCAGGAAGGACACTCAAACAGCTCATTACAGGCTGGCTTGAGATCAGACATATTTTTACTTCATCAGAGTCTAATTAAAGCAAACATTTAGTCTTATTAAGGCCTTGTGCCACTGGGCAAAAATATACAAAATAACTTTGTTTCCAGTCTGTAATTCTACCTGCCTTTGCAGATGATTTCAGATGTGAGTGAGGTTAGACAGACCATCTGAGAGAACAACACTGACTCAGGTTGGTCTAGACCAGACCGGGTGTCTGTCTCCAGAAATGGCCAAAGCCGCTCGATCTTTAAGCCTCTCAGCTTTAGCCACTCGCAGTCGCCCGGCCGTCCGCTGTCGATAGCCACCTGCCCAGCTAGGCGAAGAGGAATGTTCCCTGGGAAGCAGAGGCTGTTACAAAGAGAGGGAGGAGGTTTGAAAGAACATGTGTATGCTGCATGTAGGGGGAGCTGGGCCCGGGTTCGAGCTGCATTTTCACCATCCAAGCCACCATAGGTGTTTTACAAAAATAATATGTATCTTTTCGACATCCCTATGCCAATTGCTGATGATATCACTGATTTTATGGGTTTAAAAGTTGTTTTTTTTCTTTGCCTCTAAAGTTATGGTGTTACCAATTCTCTGGATACAAGCTGTACACCTCACCCAGTAGGCTCCTAGGGGTTTATGGGGCAGCAGACCCCGAGGAGACCAGCTCTTTAAGACACACTTTGCCTGTTCAGGTCCCGGGAGAGACCCTGCTGTTGTACCTTTAAGGGAGATATTTAACCTGAATGGCTCCAGTAAAACATCTAGCTGTAATAAATGGGTGACATTCTAAGCTATGGGAATTTGTATGAAAGCTTCTCCTAAGCAGCCAAGTGCTGCAATGAAATTAGGATGTTTCTGGTTTCACATACCAGGAGGGACCCTCGCAGTGTCCCCTCGAAGGAGGTACCCAACTCAAATTGCTCCAGTATAACTATCTATATTGGGGATCCAGTGACAGTCGAATGCTACCAGTTTCATGACAATTCAGCACTGACATTGGTGATAGTTACAGGTTCTGTTACTCCTTCTTCTTTTTGGAGCTTCGGGGGTAAAATTCTATTAAGCAATCACGAATGCCATTATGTCTTAATTAAGCTCGCTCTCACACTACTTACAACAGTTCAGAAGGTTCTCGATTTACATGAGTGTTGCATTCAGGAAATATGTCAAATTTGATGTACATTAGATTTTATTCTTCCTTTAAGTAAAATAAATAAGATGGCATAAATATTCTTACAAGCTGTGTTACACTTTTGTTTTCAGTTAGGTAAGTTAGTTATGTAAGTTTGGCAGGACATGGTCACGGTCAGTCTGGGTGTTCTTTGTTATTTTGCCCTGGGTCACTTTCGAAGTCTATGACTGGTCAGTCTGCTATTTGTGCATTTGTTGTTGTCTGTTCATCACATCACACCAAAAACCTCATTCCCTTGTCTGTATCACTGTCTGTGTCTCTGTGTCTCTTTCTCTGTGTCTCTGTCCTAACCCCTCCCACCATTCTGCCCAGCCCAGCCCAACATTATGCAATTGGTCTCATTTTAATGCATGCCACATAGCGTTGAGAAAAATACATTTGAAGATATGTGGAGATATTTTAATATCATATACAGTGGTACCTTGGTTCTCGAACTTAATCTGTTCCGGATCGAATCCAAAAATGTTTGAGTTCTGATTGGATTTTTCCCATAAGAAATAATGGAAAATCAATTAATTGGTTCCTGGCCCCCCAAAATTACACTTAAATATGTTTTTTTAGCATTTAAACACAAAATGAACAGGATAAAACAAGACCATTTGTTTCTTAAAGGGTTGCAAAACGATAAAGATCTTTTCCCAACATTACCCCTGTCCTGCCCCGATCGTCCGCTCCTTCCGTGTGTCACGCCCCCTCGTTAATCTCGTGTGGGATCTCCATGTGATCAGGTGTTTCTGGTTGTCGTCATTAGTCCTCTGTCCTAATGGACATCACGATTCTCTCATTAAAAACGTCCCACCTTACTTCCGTTAAATGTTATTAAAGCCAGAAAACTGAAAACTGGCAATAGCTAGAAACTTCACTGGTTAGCGCGTTGGTGGAATAGCGAAAGTTACTGAACTGGATGGGTCGTGACATTTTATGAATGTGAAATATGTGTTGCATACACCGATTCCTAATAAAAGTACACCATTATACAAATACAAAGATGCGATTCCATGCTGTAAACTGACTCAATAACTTCCTACTATGTTGCGATGTTCTGAAGCGTCATGGAGTGGGCATGCTCAGATGGTTAAAGGCGTGTTCACTCCAAATTCCAGCTGACAAATAGACGTTTAAGCTGCTAACGCCCGCCCACCCGTTAAAACAGTACCAAAAGTCAGAAGCAAAAAAGCATTCCAAAAGAAAAAAAAATTCCAGAAACAAAAAAAAATTCAAAAGCAAAGAAAAACATTCCAGAAGCAAAATAAATTAGACAAGAAGAAGAAAAAATATATTTTATTCGACTTTTTTGATATTTGGAAAACGTATTTTCATTCTGATACTTAATGATTTGCTTGATTAATACTTTGATTGAATTTTGATTCATACTTTTGGCACAAAATTAACTTCATAATTTCCCCAGTTCAGTCATTGGGTGCATTCCACTTGCTTACAGGCTCCTTTGCCCTTATTGGCTGAAGAGTTAAGTTGCACGCATGACGTTTGTATCCCAGGCAGTTCCGATGCGTAATCTGCTATTTCTCCAAAATATCACGTAAAGCAGTGAGAACTGGTTTTCAGTTAATTTACCTGGTAAAATAAAGTTTAAATAAATGACGTAAATGCTCTAATAGTACACGTAAGATAGTGGTTTATTTATTGTTACTTACTGTAATGTTGCGCTGCTCTATTTGGTTAATCGTCCAGTCTGTGAAGAAATTCAAGCAAGAATTGCATTGTAATGTGACTCATTTCCTGGAGCGTACAATTTATATTAGGTCAGCGTTCACAGTTCGACTTCTGATATTCAGATCAAGTTCTAGGTCAAATTGGTTTGTTCGACTTTCAAGAAATCCGAGTTCTAGTGAGTTTGAGAACTGAGTACCACTCTATTTTAAATCCACGTGAATTGCAAAGTGTTTTTGGCAAAGTTCTGAGGGTTGAACATGCAGAAAGTTTTAATGGGACGGACGTCTCGTCACATCTGCAGCATGTAAAGTTTCAAGAGACACTACTGGTGGTTTATAGTGCCGTAACTGGCAGGGTCACACCACACAGTGTCTGTCCCCATGTTGTATGCCTGCCCTGCCATGCATGGTGGTGTATTGATTGCTAGGTACATTGTGTGTGTGTGTGTGTGTGTGCGTGCGTGCGTCTGTGTGTGCGTGTATGTGTGTCTGTGTGTGTGTGTATGTTTGTGTGTGCGTACGTGCATCTGTGCATCTTCTACCTTCTAGCCATGCCCCCTCTCAATCCCGCCCACCACCACAGAGCCATCAACATTTCCGCAGAAAGCATTTTCAGTTGTTCAGAGACCATCTCCAGCACCAGACCCCAGGCTGCAGGGTAGGACTCACTACTCCTTCTGTATTCCCAGTCCCTAGGTTACTTCCCAGTGAAACATCTCTGTTGTACTCAGAATTGATCCGGTGTAATGCAATTAGTCCGCATTTCTGGGCTGTGTTCCTTTTGGGGAAAGTGAAACACAGAACGCACACCTCGCACTTCCCTGTCCTCCTGACTCATTACTGATTTATTATACTGAGTAATAATAATAATATTCACAGCTGTTTCCTCAGCTTGACAACGTGAAAACGCCAATATGGCTGCAGGGACAGACATGCCCCCCCCCAAAGCCAACCCATCCACTGCCAGACCAGTGTGCCTCAGCTTCTCCCAACCTCTCCCCCCTCCAAGCCCCCTCCTACAGGTGAAGGTCTAACTCAATTTTGCACATCCAGCAGATGACTTTCTGTATCATTTTGTGACATTATGTGTGAACGAAATGAGTTTTACCATGTGACGAATAATGATAACGAGTGTGAAGAGTGTAAAGGTCAGCAGTAAGCGTGCATGTTTCTGGTAAAAGCCTGTGCGAAAGGGCATGCTGGGAAAGCACTCTGAAAGCACATGGTCCTGCTTGCTCTAATCATGAGTGTGAGTCCGAGTGCGAGCAACTCTCCGGTCTATGTGAGGTATCTCTTTCCCTGAAAAAGAACCAACACTTTGGAAGTTGGGAGCTTGCTGCTTCTGAGTGAGCCTCGGACCTCGGCCTCCTGCCGCAGGCCTCGCATGAGGTCTGCCCAGGTCCGCCAGCACAGCACGGTGACACCCAGGTGCTGCCGCCTCGGCCTCCTAAGGGGGTTTTAGCGATACATCCAGCACATCTCTGGATGCTGTCTGCTGCCCTGTGGCTTATTCCTCAGAGTGCTTTAACTGTCCTCAGTACCCCCTCCTTCTTTCAGGGGATATTACTGTCAGGCCGTTGGCGCATTTTATCATAAGGCAAACGAAGGCAATGGCTCCGATCAAAAAAGTAGCATATCATCGCCAGTGTGCGGAGATTTGGGAAGGTTTTAAGCTGGGTAAAGCTGTCATGACCATTACGCCGCAAGCATTCCAGAAGATTCAGAATAGCAATTTCATCTACCCACCGATACGCTCATTTGTTACGGTTAAGTTTTACAGGGGATGAAAATCGGCCATCCTTAAACATTCCCCAGCTAGCAGGAATGCTGCACAGAGAATATGTATGGGTGTATAAGTACAAGTTCCTTGGTTTCTGCTGCTCTATCTACAGGGATAAGATGAACATCAGCATTGGGCAGACTTCAGTTTCACACCAATGTGGAGAAGTACAGAGGCACTCTGCTGCAGTTTTTAATGCGACAGACCCACCAATCGGACAATGATCCTGCCATATCTTTGTACCACAATGAGCACTTTCCTTTTTTCCCTTTTTCAAGATCGGGTTTCTGAGTCCTGAGATAGGAAGGTCACTCCAACCTCCAAAGAACATTTGTGCCCAATTATGGAAATCGAAGGCACTACTGGCGCCATGCTTGAGCCCCGCCCACAGAAGCCACAGGTCAAATGCTATTGGCGGCACATTCCCTGCACCCATCCTCGCACTCCGTAGTGATCAGCAGTGTCATTACGACACCCCTGTACTTGTTCTCAGGCCTTCAGCTTATACACACTGTACATATAACCTTATTTCTCCTTGTAGTTACACGTTAACTCGCAGGAACAACCAGTAAATTATTACTGTAGGTCAGTTACACAAATGTCCTCTTAGTAATTATCTGATTGTTTCGGGAAAAACATGACAACGGAGAGCTTTTCGTATGTACACAACTAATATAAGAACCTAAACAAATTTCTGTTATCCCTAATCAGCTGTTTTTCTAGCATAAGATTAGTTGACAGACAGAAACACGAACGCATGCAGCATATTGCGATAAGGATTATCAAACTGCCGTGTGCTGCTCTAGCTAATGACCCCATCTTAAGCTGGAATTACGCAGTGTTAGCATGCAGCTGTGAGCAGCGTGGAGCAGGTGAGATTTACACTGGAGCCAAATCCTCAGTTCATGAAAGGGTAAAAGGACCACAGATCACAGAGAAAATAATACTCTGAGAGTTTTGGAGTTTTGAGTTGAAGTATGCTGACGTTCACCAGAGATTCTCAGAGATTCTGATCCTCCATAATATAACAGCATACTGCAGCTGTTAGTCTCATTACACATCATTGTATCCCAGTTACTGTATCACAATCTTTTTATATTACTGTGAAATTACATTTTATTATTCATGAAAGGCCCACCCCTTTAATCAACCCTGGTGCTCCAGAAAGGTAACAATGCATTAGTATTCTCCTACGGGGGTATTCTCTCACTCCTGAACATAATTAGCATTCTCCTCAATCGCTGGGGTATTCTCTATCTGACTCCTGAACACCATTAGCATTCTCCTCAATCGCTGGG
>JABFEA020000048.1:10000157-10013066 GCA_019775915.2 Cyphomyrus plagiostoma | reverse complement strand
CATTCTCCTCAATCGCTGGGGTATTCTCTATCTGACTCCTGAACACCATTAGCATTCTCCTCAATCGCTGGGGTATTCCCTATCAGACTCCTGAAAACCATTAGCATTCTCCTCAATCACTGGGGTATTCTCTATCTGACTCCTGAACTAAATTAGCATTCTCTTCAATCGCTGGGGTATTTTGTATCTGACTTCTGAACTAAATTAGCATTCTCTACTCTTTTGAGGCACTCTGACTCTCATTCTGAACTCTAATAGCATTCCCTTCTCTTGTGAGGCACTCTGACTCTGAACTCCATTAGCATTCCCTTCTCTTGTGAGGCACTCTGACTCTGAACTCCATTAGCATTCCCTTCTCTTGTGAGACACTCTGACTCTCATTCTGAACTCTAATAGAATTCTCCTCTCTCACCAGGGTATTCTGAGTCTGACTCTGGACGCCATTAGCATTCCCCATTAGCATTCTCCACGCTTGCCGGGCACTCTGACAGGAAAGGGCAAACGCCCGCTTTACTGCTTCATTGCATGATTAATATCGCTGATGCCTTTGATCGGCATGCAGTTTCCTTTAATCTTTGATTGCACGTCCTAATATTTTATTTATTACAAGAATTACATTGCCTGATGGGTAGCAATGATGTTAAATAAAAAAAAATCAAGCACAGCGACATCAGAGCGACAGTAATATGATATGGGCTGTGTCCCAGACTGGGTTGCGCCATTAGCATTACTGCGTCTTACACATCTCACCTGCACTCTTTATCTTAAACTCTGACGAGAGCATAATCTTAACAGAAATGTCACATGAAGACTGCCTCTCGGCAGACTGCCTCACGAGACAGGAATCAGGAAATAAGTAAACTCTGAACAGTGTCAGCATGGGTCAAAGGTCATCCTTTTATTCAGAGACATTTGAATATTGCTTCCTGGGATGAAAATAACATGTGCAGTTGGGTCATTAGTTGTGACCAGTATGTGCTTTATTGTCTGACCAAGAGACTTTAGTCCTTTAGTTTAGAGTCTTCCCTTCTACATGCTATTATTGTAGTGAGGCTAAACAAAGAGGAAGAGATATGGAGATGACTTTATTTTAAGTTGTTTGTGCATATTCATTGGCTACAGAACCCATGACTCAGTGTGATGCCATGACAGGTTTATGCAGTTTTTCACTTAAAGGACCACAGTAACTTGTAATGAGCAACTCTTTTCATGGCTGTAATAAACGGGGCAGCGGTGGGCTTCCATGCACTTAAGTTTAATAGGCTCTGATTGGTTTATGACAGTGCATCTTCCATCGGGGTAGACTTCACTTTACTGCTCCCACGTGCGGCCTCTGTCTGGCCTGGCGAGGGCAGGTCCAGGCCGGGGGGAGAGAAGACTGAGATGTTGCCACCTCTGCAGAGCCTATTTAACACTCAGCAGGGAGAGCGCTGGCAGGTGTGCCTGCTAATGCAGGAGGCAGTCGGAGCCTTGGGGCTCAGACCCAGACCTGCGAGACATGGGGAGAGAGCACCAAGAGCCCTGCAGAGCGCACACCAAGGGCCCTGCAGAGCACGCACCAAGAGCCCTGCAGAGCACACACCAAGGGCCCTGAAGAGCACGCACCTAGAGCCCTGCAGAGCGCACACCAAGGGCCCTGCAGAGCGCGTACCAAAAGCCCTGGGGAATGCGCACCAAGAGCCCTGCAGAGCGCGCACCAAAAGCCCTGGGGAATGCGTACCAAAAGCCCTGGGGAATGTGTACCAAGAGCCCTGGGGAGTGCGCACCAAAAGCCCTGAGGAACGCGTAACAAGAGCCCTGCTGAGTGGGTACCAAGGGCCCTGAGGAACATGTACCAACAGCCCTGCGGAGCGGTTGGCTCTGAGTCCTCCTGACCTACACCCTCTTAATACATGAACAATGTGCCACCTACACTTTCCTTGGCTGTGGATGTACCCCTGAGGGCAGGTGTGGTTACTCGCTAAAAATAAAACAAACAGTTATATAATCTTACTGTTAGTGTTTAACATACACACAGTTTGTGGTCCAGAGTGAGTGATATTACTCACAGCTGCTGTACCACAACAAAAGAACAAAGTGCATTAGTGGGTCTTCTGGTTGAGTGAAGAAGACTGACTGCTCTTCCAAATGATTAAAAACAGATTGGCAGTATTTCATTACAATGAACTGGCATCCTGTTCAGGATGTAACCCGGCCTTGTGCTCTGTGCTGTCTGAAACAGATTCCCCCATCACCAAGAGCCCAGGAGAGCACACACCAAGGGCCCTGGGGCCACCCCACCCCAGGACCCTGACCAGGATAAATGGTCAGAATATGGATGGATTGGCCCTGCTTCACACCCTCACCTCTCAATGTCAAAGGTCAATGAGTTGACTTTCTTAAAACTTGAGTACATCTTACATAAGGGAACCGTGATGGGACATGCATCAACGAGCCCATCTATTCATCAGCTTCCTAATTAAATTTCTATTTTCTATAATTAAAAATAGAAAATTAGGCTTCTGATTCATGGCAGTAGCGCTTAATACACGGTGACCTTGGTCTTGACCATACACCGTAAGTTATCAATCTGAAGTGACTGTTAAATGTATTTACAAATAATTCATTTGGCTGCTCCTTCGGTCAGCTGCCGATGGCATCAGCTGTCTTATTACTGCCGATTCATCATCATGTTTAAGCAGCTGCTCTGCACCTTGCCCCGAGGACCCGAGCATTATAGCAGGGACCCCCCAGTAACACTTTCAGTCACAAAAGTAAATTGCAACAATAAAATTGAAAAAACTATTTTACAACTCCCTGCATTCAAAATAGCTCTGCTCCAGCATTAAGTGTTGTCCTGGTTTGTTATATGACCTCATTTTAGTTTATTTCATTAAAAAACAAAAGTGATTTCACAGAGACTAAAAAACTCACTCAGCAGTTGTTGAGAAAAGGAAGTGGTCCTGTCACATGGTCTGTCGTCTCCATGGCAACCTAAATATGAAGTAAATGGATAAAAACCATGCTCTTGAACCTATAACCTACCCCAAAGTCCTGGTGTTTTCTCCTTCAGCTGAGGTTAAAAAGTGTTTTGTTAGTTATGGCTTTAAATGGGCAGCATGACTCAGAGTCAGCTGTGACTCTGTATGTCCCCAGAGTCCCAGCGTGCTTCAGGAGGTGCGGTAGGGGGTTTGAATCTTGCCTTTTCTCAGTCTGTGTGCAGTTTGCATTCCATCCCTGATGGTTTCCCCAGTAGCTTAAAGACGCATTGTTCTGCTGAAACTGTCTCTTTAAATTGCCCACGCGCTGTGATCGTGAGTGCCCTCTGTTTCCTGGATATAGGCCCCAAGCTCACAGTGATCCAGCCCCGGATATATGGCTTCGGAAGGTGGACGGATTTAAGGGACTTTTATTTAAAGCAGGCCTATGCTCTGATAGGACACAAGGGTCCGGCGAGCTGCCACAGGCAGCCTTTTCCCACTCCCTCGTTTGTCTGAGATCTGTTGGCCAGACGGCGATGTTTACGCCTCTCCCTGGCTGAGCCGGCAGCCCGCCCATCACAGCAAATGGCACTGTTGATAAAACAAGCCGTCGCGACAAGACGACCCCGTCAGATGATCCCTCTGAAGCCTTTCCGCCGGACTGGCATTCGCCCGACAGCTGCTCCCCGCCGGCCCGGAAGCCTGGTGCCAGAGTTACTTCGCCATCCTGGATCACGGCGGAGGCCCTGAGAGACGCAATGCGTTTGGCCCACATTCTGGGTATTTTAAACATGCTACTTAATCCCGGGCAGAAGCGAACGAAGCTGAGAGGAAACTCAGTACAAGGACTCCTGAAACATTAAGGTGCTAAGCGTGTACAGCGATGGAGTCCAAATCGTTCCTCCTTCAGGAAATGGCATGTGGGGGCATGCAGTCTTTTAGCTGAAAGATGTGTGTGGGAACCAGCTGCAGGAACGGGCGACAGGTCACCGGCTGAACTCCACTAGGGTTATCTCCTTGTCGTGGCATAGGTGTCTGGCTGGCACGTCGCGGAAGACTGCAGGACAGCATCCAATAAAATGTGAGGGATATAATATTGCTGTAATTTATGCAATAAAAGATGTTTTCGCTGCCATTTGAGTGGATGCAGTCTGTCTTTTCCGTGTGGTGGACAGCATGACGGGCTTGTCCTCTACTCCAAGTGATGCATTTCATCTCTCTGGAGAAGGAGAGCACGGACGAATATCCCAGATTGTAAACTGCGCTGCTACTGCTGCCAGATGCCGTCGGCCTGATTGATGAAACAGTGATGTTCTTTTGGCCGTGATGATTAAGACAGCTGTCACGGGGGGTGATGATGTCACTGATGAGGTCTGGATATGGCCCGCGGTCGTGCTTTTTGGCGGGCTTGAGTTGGCTAAAACGGGCAGAGCCCTGCTCTCAGACTGCACGGCCCCTTGACGTGGAGCGGAGTCTCTCCCTGCTGGCCGCTGGCGCAGTGATCTGTGGTCTTTCAGCCCCAGAGAAGCACACAAGTACGCCTCTGCCACCCTCTTATTCCACATGCCCACACCAGAGATTCAGCAGTGCCATGGATGCAGGAGAGCAGCTCAGTCTGCCACACAGTGAGAGACATCAAAGCGCGCAAGGCTGCCAGCCTGAAAGGACAAACCCCTATTCTGTCTGCTGCCCACAAGACAACAGCCAGACCTGGTAGGTAAAGAGTCGAGTACAAAGTGCCATCCTCACCGCCGTACACTCCTTGTCTTGTAGGGATAAAGGGATGCATCCTGGCCCCCAGAGGGACCAGTCAAGCCCGGTTTCTGTCACCCTTGGACTTTAGCTGGACTGTACCGCTCTCCTGTATGTCAGAATTTTGATAAAGCTACATTTTCCTCACGAAAACACCCCCAGGGACTATAGGAAACTCTATGCTTACACATAAATCATGTTTTGCTTTCACATGTTGAGCATTTATCCGAATCACCCATTTCAAGAATGGACACCATGTGCAGGAAGGCATTTAGTGTTAAATCCTGTCTGTAAATGTTGGCAATACATTTGCCGGGATTGATTATTTGGGGTTTTATTATCTTAAAGCGTTTCCACAATGTTATTTGATGCCTGTTTGTTCATAGAAGCGTGGAGACGAGCTCTTCGCAGATAATATCTCTGTAATACAATAGGACTCCTGTACATTTTCCAGGAAGAATCCTTTTTCTGTAAAATCCACAATATAACTGCCTTAAAATATACTTGATGGCAGGTTGATGCTGTTGCTGTTGATGATGGATCTTCATTCAACCTGTAATTAGACATCTGGTAGGGAATGTTCTGCGGAGACAAGTTGAATGGATTTCTTTTGTAATTTTGATTCCCTGCATTTATGCGCATTGGTTCTGGTGCAGCATCTCCCTGAAAGGCTTTCGAAGCCAGACGAGGATTTTAATGACAGAATGTGGGCAGGCCTCTGTGAAGGTGTCATTGTGCATTGTCATAATCTCAAAGGAACGTTAAGTGGAGGAGATTGGCATAAACCCAATTACACCAATTTGTCAGCCTCGGGATGACCTGAGGACTCTGGAATCTGACTCAAGATCCTGTTGGCTGTAGCCATAATGCCCTCAGGGGAAGTTACTCAGATTTTTGTGTTTCGCTTTTGAGTATGAAGGAGCACCCAGGTTTCAGGCCACCATCTGCCCACAGGAGGAGGACGAGCGCAGGGCTTCATGCATGAGTCTCAGTGGTCCAATGAGGGATATAGGATATGACGCTGAAAGGCTATCTTCAGGTGAATGCCTGCAAGCATGGGGATGTTTCACCAGCCAGTCACATGCTTGCAACGCGGAGGAGAGACTATTCAGTGCACTGCAGTAGGCCTTTCGGCCATCTTGCTCTTCCCAGCCTGCTGTGCCCCCCCCCCCCCCCTTAGTGGGGCTGCGAGCAGCATGTGGATGCTGGGTGGCAGAGAGAGGCCAGCAAAGAGAGGCAGGCAGAGAGTGGCCAGAAGAGAGAGGCCACCAGAGAGAGGCCGGCAGAAAGAGGCAGGCAGAGAGAGGCCAGCAAAGGGAGGCATGCAGAGAGAGGCAAGCAGAGAGTGGCCAGAAGAGAGAGACCACCAGAGAGAAGCTGGCAGAGAGAGGTCAGCAGAGAGAGGCAGACAGAGAGTGGCAGGTAGAGAGTGGCTGGCAAAGAGAGGCAGCCAGAGAGAAGCAGGCAGATTGCAGCAGGTAGAGAGAGGCTGGCTGAGTGAAGCAGGAAGAGAGGCGGGCAGAGAGAGGCCAGAAAAGAGAGGCCAGCAGAAAGAGGCAGGCAGAGAGAAGCCAGAAGTGAGAGACTGGCACAGAGAGGCAGACAGAGAGAGGTAGGCAAAGAGAGGCTGGCACAGAGAGGCAGACAGAGAGAGATAGGCAAAGAGAGGCTGGCACAGAGAGGCAGACAGAGAGAGGTAGGCAAAGAGAGGCTGGCACAGAGAGGCCGCCTGACGCATCCATTCTGCAGCCATTAGCTTCTTCTCCCCATGTTAAGGATCAGAGGGAAAATGATCTGCAGAGAGGCACTACACTGAATACGGGATGTACCCACGCCTAATCCCGCCTCCTCCTGCATCTCTCCCTCCCTCCCTCGTTTTCTCTCTCTCTCACTCACTTGCTCTCTCTGGTTCGTTCGGTACGGGAGGAGGAATCAATAGCCACAAATTAATCACTGTGCCGGAGGGGACTACTTGGGGGGGCTGGGGGAATGCAAATGATGGTCTGTGGGCCTCTTAGACTGCCAGCAGTTGCTCAGAGTGCTCTACTTCAGCAGCTACCTGCTCCATGTTTTACATAATATTATTTTTATTTTAATATATTTTAATGTTTATTATATCAAACTGACTAGGTTCTTTTGTTGACAGGGGACATCGAGAGGTTGTAATTATGTTGATTTATATTTGTGTTTTTATTCATATTGTCAGGATTTTAAGTTCTAATTTCAAACGCCACCACTTATTTAGAGATATACTGCTCGCTCTGGTACACGTGCAGAGCAGGACACATGAAACACCTTCAGTCCCACAGGGACTCCTGCATACAGACAGTGGCATTTAAATGTGGTATCTTGCAGACAGTCACTGTGCCTGGTTGTTTTTGACTTTGCTCGCATGTGCAGGTGTAAGAGTGAGTGTGAATGGTCTGGCACAAGGATGTGTGGGAGAACAGGAAAGAGAGACTACAGGAGGGAATGAAAGCTGGTGAAAATGATGGCCGGGCTCAGCCGGTTCAATCGAGTTTATCAGGTTGCCATCACTAGCTGTCTCATTAAAAATCTTCAGGTGGAGCAGCTCATGCTTTTTGTGAAAAATCAGATGTAATGTGAATTTTTTAATATATAACATGGGACACTGCCATCCCATTTAGAGAGGTCCCCCCCCACAACCCTGCACAGCTATGAAAGACCTTCAGTCAAGAAAAACAGGATGGTGGCCATTCATAAGAATTTCAGGACACGTAAATATTGTTCAGTGTCACATTGAGTGTCACACATGGAAACATATTTCACTGTTAGCTGTTTACATACGTAAATATTGTTGAATGTAACCTTGTTGAAGCTGACACATTTCAAAGTTGTTGAATGTTATCTTTTTGAATGTTACACACTGCTAAATGTTACACTTCACTGAATGTTACATGAGCAAAGGTGAAACATCACAAACTGTTGAATGTTGTACAGTGTTGCCACATGGGTAAACGGTGTTGAAAGCTACACTGTAACAACAGCATACCCTGTTTATAAAACAAAGGTAAGAAAACAATCAGAAATTAATCTGGCAATAACCGGCAGGGTGTCCCTGCAATGTCCGTATTCTGTTACGCTCAGCTGAGGACACAGAGGTCAGTCCTGTTCATTACGTGGTATTTCTGTGTATTTGGCAGTTGTGCCATTTGAGTTAGGGTCACCCATCCTCTCCCCAAACACGCGGGGGGGGGCTCCATAAATGTTGAGCAAGGGCTTCCTGTCCTAGCTGCTAACAGGAAGAGTCTGCTGTGCCCCACCGTGGACAACTTAATGAGTAGGTTTAATAAGAGGCAGCCATATGCTGCGCGGGATGGCTTCATTCGGCCGGATGTGCAGCCATTTTTAATGGAGTGAGTGGAGCCAAATAACACCTGGAGGTGGGACGAGCAACCCCCCCCCCCATAACTGTTTGTAAATGAAGGACAAGCCACCCAGTAAAGTGTATGGAAAGGACAGGCTCTCCCATAAACGCACATGCATGACAGATGCCCACCCCCCCACTCTGTGAGTACGGAACTCCGTAATAGTGTGAGAGGGACCTCCCCCTGTAACTCTGTGTGAGTGTGAGAGTGACCCCCACCCTGTAATTCTGCATGAGTGTATGAGGGACACACCCCTTCCCTGTAACTCTGTTTGAATTTGAGAGGGACACCCCCCTCCCCGTTAATCTGAATGACTGTGAAAGGGATGACCCCTACTCATTGGACTGGTTAGGTTATTCCTGCCAGCATTGTGACGCCTTTGCTGCGTGACACTCGATACGCTGCTGACCAGACTGAATGTGTAAAGAATGTGGAGAGAAACGTTTATCCCAAAATGTTTACAAACATAAAGCCCTGAAGGCCAGTAACTGGAAATATAAAACCTTTAAGATATCATTTAACAGGTAGAATTTTATGTGGTTGTGTTGCTTTTTTAACTCATAAAGCAGTTTTAGGCAGGTAGATGTTAAACTCATTTAACTGGCTGCGTATCCTAAATGTCTGTTTAAGGTGGCACTTTAAAGCCAACAGCCTCGATGGCTGCACTGTGAGCTGGCATGTTTCTGGTCAGACCCTTTCATTTAGGCATCGTGGTGCAAGTTTCAGTCCTTTGTCAAGGTAGATGAGCTTGTACGGGTTCGTCACAGCCATCCAAGGTTCACGAACGTAGCCCGGTGGAGCCCACCTCCTCCACTGCTAGGGAGCAAGCAGCCGTGGTGCTGAGGTACAGCCAGTAAGGACAGCAGCGCTGAACTCAGATTACCTGTGGGGGTGCTGGGAAGCAGGTCAGATCCCACCCCCACACGTGGGCTTGGGATTTTTCCTCTGTTGTCATGGTTTCCACTCAGCCTGCCTTTCTAACCCTTCATCCCTGCATGGAAATACAAATTTAAAACAATAGTAAAATAATGTGATGGGTGAGTTATGTATGATGTGGGCACTGCTTACCAAAGTCAACCAAGCATATGGCTGGGGGAAGGCAGGGTGCATTGTGGGATACCACCAAGCATCTGGATGGGGTGGGCATACTGACACAGCGGAGACCCTGAACAGGATGCTGGTCCATCAGAGAGCTCTGTGTTCTCTGTTTGCCTCTCCCTGCCTGCCTCTCTCTGTGTACCTCTTTGTGTTCTCTGTCTGCCTCTCTCTGCCTGCCACTCTCTGCCTACCTTTCTCTGCCTACCTCTCTCTGCTGTCCTCTCTGCCTGCCTCTCTCTGCCTACCTCTCTCTGCCTGCCTCTCTCTGCCTAACTTTCTCCGCGTACCTCTCTCTGCCTACCTCTCTCTGCCTGCCTCTCTCTGCCTACCTCTCTCTGCCTACCTCTCTCTGCCTGCCTCTCTCTGCCTAACTTTCTCTACGTACCTCTCTCTGCCTGCCGCTCTCTGTGTACCTCTCTGTGTTCTCTGTCTGCCTCTCTCTGCCTGCCACTCTCTGCCTACCTTTCTCTGCGTACCTCTCTCTGCCTGCCTCTCTCTGTGTACCTCTCTCTGCTGTCCTCTCTACCTACCTTTCTCTGCCTGCCTCTCTCTGCCTACCTCTCTCTGTGTACCTCACTCTGCCTGCCACTCTCTGCTGTCCTCTCTCCGCCTGCCTCTCTCCGCCTGCCTCTCTCCGCCTCCCTCTCTCTGCTGGCCTCTCTCTGCCTGCCTCTCTCTGCCTGACTTGCTCTCAAACAATGCGACACTTCACAAGCTATCCATGGAACTTTCCATGTTAACTCTGAGTTTAGATGATATTTCCTTAATGTTTTCTTGCTGCTCATTAATAACCACAGTAAAGAAAAGCCTATATGATATATCGCAGTCAGATATCTTGAAATTGTAGAAAAATAACACAAGACCCTTTGCTACCATGGTGCTAAACTAATAGCAAGGTGATTAGATAATCCTATATATAACATACTTCTGTAATTCAGTAATTGCTGAGTGTGCCTTGTAATGTGTGTGTGTTTCAGTGTGTATGCCCTTGTGTGTATGGGAAGAAGGCTCCCATAAGGGCAGAAGTTCTTGTGCAGGTGAGACCAAAGCATGGCTGTGATACAAAAAATGAGTGTTCACACTGCGGGCCGGACTTTAGCAGGGAACTACGGCCCATTAATCAGAGGTGCCGGCCCTACTGGTCAGGCCAAACTGGAGCTATTACGGCAAAATGACCACCCCTTGTGTAGGCACGTGCCTTTGGGGGTTAGTCTGGCATCCGTGTCCCATGACATCACAAGCCCCAAAACACCTTTCTCTACACAAATATCCGTGAGAAAGACGGAGAGTTCCCTCCTGTATCGTTCATAGAACAAAATCCCTCCTACATGTGTCACCATCCAGGCAGTTGCACTTCCTGTCCTGCGCTTATTGGCCGACGGGAAGATGGGAGGCTGTCGGAACCTACCGGAAAGATCAAGGGGGGCAGAGCAGCAGATGGAGGCTGGGGGGGGGGGAGAGAAAATGGAACGTGAAAGGACCATTGGCACAGACCCAGCAGACGTTTGATTCTCAGGTCCAATAAGCTATGCTCCCTGGTGACGCGACGTCATGCTTTCAGCGTAAACACAGAACGCGACCCTTAAGTATGATTGGCTGTGACAGGAAGGAGCCATGCCCAGGATCTCGGAGGCTAAGTCGGTTTTCCCGGAACAATAAAACCCAATAGTGCCCCATGACATCATGGGTTCCTTCAAGGAGACAATGAGAGAAGGTTACGGATCATTTGTCTTGTGCTCCTCTGGATGATAAGTGCTCCATCTGGAGAAGCACCTTACTGGAGTGTCATATCACAAATTCCGTGGCTTTGGGTGATTGAGTCAAGTATCTTTGACTGTTACGCCCAGTAATTTAGAGCTTTGACAGCTAAGTCTCTCCAAAGAGAGTCATTGTTAGTGCTGAGCCTCATCAAAGCCTCATCAATGATGCATGGCAGACCCCTCTGCGTCGGCGTTAGATCTCTGATTACTCAAGGTGAACTCCAGCAGTCGGACTCAGTGGGGTACACAAGTTTGTCCCCAGCAGCGACACAACCTTCCCAGGTCAACAACACGCTAATCGCTTCCCCGCACTGCAGCCGAGGAGCCACAAATGTCATGGCTTCTGACCTGCTGGCAAGGACACGAATGGGAAGCTACCCTTGGGAAGGGATTTAGAGCAGGAAGGAGGGCAGAAGGCAAAGGCAGAGAAAGCAAGAAGAGAGTAAGTGCTTACAGAGTTTGTTCAAGGCTGAGACAAAACCACAGGCTATGATTTGTATCAGCATCCTTCCCTCCAGCAGTAGCACTTACTGTTAATAACCTGACTAATATCTTTATCCAAAGCAAATCCCCATTTTCAACCATCTGTATAGATGGGCATTTCTCCTCAGCTGCTCAGGTTACTTGTCCTGTAGTGTTTTTCTATCTTTGACATGAAATGTTACAAGTCCACATTATTAAGCTCCACCTACTGTCATCCTCATCTTCATGGTTACAGAGAACATGCACCCCAGGGCCCAGATAATGTCCCCTGCCACTGCTACGGTGTTGTCTTTGAGACCCACTGCACGAGTGTGTGCCCGTTAGAGGTAATTAAGAAAAAAAATCCTCAGCAAAATTACCACTGTTGTTAAGAGGAAGTCTGTAATCTACGCATGACCCTACTGCGGCAGCTTACATGAAAAGATGAAAGAGAGAAATTAAATCCAGAGAGAAAACAGAGAGTATATCAACATGTCTACTTTAAAAACTTGAAATAGGTGGCATGATCCATCTCATGATGACTTAGAAATGGCAGGAAAGTGTGTAACACCTAAGAAGCTCACTGCTGAAAATGAATCAGTTTTCTGCCATAATAGGGGCCGTCATCTCTGTTGTGGCAGACCGACTATAGTTGTGTCAAATCCACTACACTTACCACGGTGAGGTGACACAGGGTATCTAGGTCCGACACACTCTTGAAAAACCACATTCTTGCCAGCTCTGGCTTTTAATCGCAAATGTGTTGACTAATTTTAGTGGTTTCCTGGCAATGGAAGCTTTGAAGCACTGAGTGACTTCTCGTGAAGCCTGTAGGAGACATTCTATTTAGAGAATTTCACCCTCCCTTACCTCGGTCATCAGCCATACTCCCCCATCCCCTAACCCCATTCATCTTCACTGAAGAACAACTTCAATGTCACAAGGAAAGCACTCCATGACTCTCCAGGTACTCAGAGGACATGGGGCGTGATTCAACAGTGAAGGCAGCCTCTCTATGGATCCAGAAGACTTGGTTAGTTATGTTCAGATTAATCTCAAGCTGCAAACCAACCAACCCAGCCCCCAATATACACCTTCATTTATTCAGAGATCCTGCTTTCTGCGAGCGGAGCAGAGTGCGATAAATTTGCCCCACATTTACATGAAGACAGCAGACTTGCACAAGCTTCACAACGGCGTGCTGATCAGGCAGTGACGACTGACTTCAAATTAGCTGAAAAAGAGGGGTAATTGCACAAACCAAACGATCCTTAATAATCCTTCAATAATCTTCTTCCATGAATGGGAACGGTGGGGAAAATGAATCAACGTCAAGAGGACAATGCAATAAAAATCACACCATTTCTGTTATAATCTTTCCTATTGGTCCTCAATCGCCCCAGGGATGGGGGGGGGGGGGGGGGCTTTCAAAAATTCAACTCCACCCAAAGGGCGGGGGAGTGTGGGGCTCTGACAGCCAAGGAAAAA
>JABFEA020000048.1:9960428-9972486 GCA_019775915.2 Cyphomyrus plagiostoma | reverse complement strand
TTTATTAAGCCACAGGGCTCCACTACAGCAGAAATCAAGTAGACACAAGCTGATCTCAGGCCGTCTCCTCCTTGGCGATGCGGTCCTTCTTGAGCACTCCCTGCAAGACAAAAGCCGGATAAGCATTCGCTTCTCTACACGCTCAACAGGCCGACATGCAGAAGGTGAATAAGCTATACCATGTTCCCAGAGAGTGAACAGGGAGATCGTGCAAGACACACGACTCCCCTGCCTCACTGGGATTTATATAGCACTGGAATGGAACCCAAAGTCAGACTAAGGTCTGAAAGCAGGTTACGAACAGTGCGGAACCCCAGAATGCAAAGCGGTCTCAATGGGCAGGCTCCTCCAAGGTCACTTACCATGAAGGCCTTCTTTTCCTCCAGGGTCTGGAAGCGACCATGTCCAAATTTCGATGTTGTGTCGATGAACTTGAGGTCAATCTTCTCCAGGGCACGACGACTCGTCTGCACCAGAAGCGACTGAAGAGCGGAACAGAGTTCAGTAAAGGGTAGAGGGCACACGTACAATCAGCGTTGATGGCAAAGGAGTGAGATGCATTACCTTGCGCAAAGTGAGCACCCTCTTCTTGGTCCCAACAACACAACCTTTCAGCATGACAAAGTCGTTGGTCACTTCACCATAGTGAACAAATCCACCCTACGAATGGAGGTCTAAGGTCAAATTCCAAACCACAATGACGAAGTGACATAGCTTACTGCTGCTTCATGCCTAAATTACTCACCAGTGGGTTGATGCTCTTGTTGGAGAGGTCATAATCTGTGGAAGCATTGTTCTTCACCAGCTTCCCATCCTTGGTGTGGTAACCCTGGCCAATTTTGTAGATCTGGAGAGATTTTGCAAAATGTTGAAACCATGGATAGCATGTTCCATACAGGTTATAAGCCATAAAGACACTTCAGAGGAACCCATTGTTTTCTAGATTTCTCACAAAAAGTATTGTCCAGGAGTAAGCCGTTTTGACAGTAAAAATGTTTTAACCCAAGTTGTCTTACACTCTTAAATCTCTTGCACATCAATACCAACATTGCATGTTATATTGCACTTCATGCAGCTCTACTGCACACCAGCACAAAAGTACCAATTCAACAGAATTTGCAACAGGGATAAAATGCACAGCACTGCCTGCCAAGCAGCAGGCTGTGGCCCATCACTAACCCTTACCTTTTTGTTGATCTCAGTACGGTGGTGGTAGCCCTTCTGACCGGCACGAGCCACTGAGAAAGCCACGCGGGCAGGGTGCCAGGCCCCAATACAGGCCACCTTGCGCAGACCACGGTGGGTCTTGCGGGGGAGCTTCTTGGTGTGCCAACGGCTGGTGACACCTTTAGGGATTAGACGTGTTAGAGAGGGACTCTAGCTATAAAATCTACTCCAAGGAACAGACTATCGGCAGTCACACACAAGATTCAGAAACTCACCTTTGTAACCGTGACCCTTTGTGACACCAATGACATCAATCATCTCATCCTGGCCGAAGACATTGCTGACAGGCACTGCCTGCTCCAGCTTCTCCCGGGCCCAGTCCACCTTGTCCGAGATGGATCCTCCATTCAGCTGCACCTCCATCAGGTGGGACTTCTTCTGCCTCAAGGGTAGCAGGCGCATCTGTGAAGAGAGCAGACGTCACCAGTGATCTCAGGACTGCCGCCTGGAGTCACCCACTTACTCAACAAGCACTCGCATCTAACAGGGAGCTCGGGGAGTGTTCTCAGAAGGAAGGCAGCATGGACGGTTTCCTCATGCTGATTCGGGCGCCACGCCTGACACATTGTTCCGTGGTCTCATCACTGACACCTCTACCCCAAAGTCAAAGGTGGCCCCCAGGACCCAATGGTGCTGTGGAAGGCCACTCAACATGCTTAGCAAGAGCAGCAATTCCTGCAAGCACCCGAGGGGCTTCCAGAAGGGCTCTGTAGCTGCGTTCGAAATCAGGGGCTGCATCTTAAGGCTGAATCCAAAGAACAATTGTATTACAGCGGCATGATGAGGTCGCCCCATTTCAAAGGCTCCTCCAAATGCAGCCGAAAAATGTGCTGTTGTCTTGTCAAGATACCAAGACTCATTGTGCGAACCTTCAAAGGGTTAGGGTTAGGCTACACAAGAGTCCTTTGAAGGATGCAGCCCCTGAACTCAGACACAGCCCGTAAAGATGGCCTCGTCACTCATCTCACCTGGGTGTGTGCAATGACACGGATGACCTGGCAGTACTTCTTCATGGAGGCAAAGTCCTTCTCCAGCTGCTTCTTGCCCTCTTCATCCTGCCACTTCTTGCAGTACTTTGTGAAGGCCTTCTTTTTGGACTTGTACCTGGCATTGGGAATGGAGGTCCAGTTGGGGAAGGGGGAGGGGTCGGCACAGCTCCCTCATGGCCACAGAGGGCCAGCGGAAAGAGACTGAGCACGGCTGCTCTCCCTCCACCTGATGGGGGCATGAGGCAGCCGAGGCGAGGGGGTTTGGGCTCATGGCACGGCTTCTAGGGAGCCCTTTCCGCTAGCCAGAGGAGCCTGGAGCTCATCAGGACGCCAGGCGCCCGAGCGGAGCTGCCATGGGATTGCCACAAGGTCAGTGTCACTGAGCACAGAACCCTGAACAGCGTTGCCCTGGCCAAAAACCACAAGCCCCAGTGTGGGGGGGTTCCACAGAGCCTGAACGGCTAATGCTACTACCTAACAGCGTACTCTCATGGGGTGAGGACAAGCAACATGACAGGACCATCTCACCAGTTCTTGTAGAAGCGCCGCTTGCACTCATCGCTGATGTGCTCAGCAAAGATGGTCTTCAGCGACCTCAGGCCACGTGGGGTCTGGACGTACCCCACAACACCCACGATAACCATAGGAGGCGTCTCCACCACCGTCACTGCCTCCACAACCTCCTTCTTGTTTACCTCTGAAGGGGGGGAAAGTGGAAAAGCCCTATGAATGACACTGACCCACCATGACTAACAAGCCAATGGTAAGGTGTTAGGCAAGAATTCTCAGAATTCGACGTTCAGCATAGGGCATTAAGGCCCAATCTGTCCGCCCGTCGAGATTATCATCACAGGATCAATATTCAGGATATTTCTGCTCTCAAACCATTCCGATTGTTAAACCCAAAGAACCTTCAGTATACAATTACATCACCTTCCACTTATCACACGCAACTTCAATACCCGATTTCAGTGAATAAAATTTGCACAGCAGCAGGTACTTACTGGACCCCGGTCTGTCGACCTCACGCACGATGTGGGTCATGCCCGCCTTGTAGCCCAGGAAAGCGGTGAGATGAACGGGCTTGCTGGAGTCATCGCGGGGGAAGCTCTTCACCTTGCCACGGTGACGCCGGCTCCTTTTGCGGGGCAGGAACCCCAGGGACCCGTGACGAGGCGCAGAAAACTTACGGTGGGACTGCAAAGGGACAAGATTTCACACTGCGTTAACCATCGGCGCTACCCAGTGAATCACGTGATGGCTGTGGCTCTGTCCCCGCGCCCCATGGGAGACACCACAGACCCGCCGAAACTCATTTTCAGAAAATTACGTCCGTTTCGCGTTACGGCATTACAGCTAATTCATACGATTTCCCGACTAAGAATATACAAATCATCGGCTTAATACACATCAGTAGTCCGTGTACTAGCCGCGCGGAGTGGGTCCTGACGGCTATGCTAATCCATAAGACGCTCAGCAAAGGCCAACAGCACCGACCATTTCTATTAAACTTACACAAAAAGTAATCAAACCCGACCGCATCCATTTACAGACAGACCGAGTTAGTCTGCCACGTGAAATAGGTTAAACAAAAATCAAGACAGGTCGCAGGGCCTGGTCACGTTGTAAAGGCACAGACAGCATATTCCACATTTATACAAACCGCAAAACAATTTAAGCAATTACACATTAGCATACATATGACAAATGTTACTCAGCCACGCTAATCAGAACCGCTAAGTATCAATTTAATCGATTAAAAGAAACTAGCTGCAGCTATAAGTTAATATTCAACAGCCGCAATCAATAAAATATAACCACAGCTGATCATATGTGACTCTGAAAAACATTACTATGTAGATAACAGAATGAAATCCATTAAGATGATTTCAATTTCAAAAGGATTGCAGATGAGAAAACACGACGATATCAAGACCCACCATATTGTCTCCAATCCGACTAAAAGAGGAAGTGCAAGTAGGCGGTCTTTGTTATTTATAATGGCACGTTCGGACGCATGACGCCATACGTCATGTATGACACGTGAGAGGTAGCCGCTTGCAAGGGCTAGTGTGCACCTGCTGATACTGCCGGTTGTGGTCGCTGTTTCACAAATGAAACCTTATACTTTATTGGTTTCAAAATGTTTTAAAAATACATTAAAAAAACCAGCTGTGAACCTCGATTGAAAACTCATGGTCACCTCCTAGACACCAGAGACACATGGCAGGGCATTCGGCAAACTCTGAGCACAGCATCATACCACGGGCGTGCAATGGTGATGCCAAGGACAACCGTCAGAATCACTAAGGTTATCATGAGGTCTGCTATGGTCCACAAAAGCACCAGAATCATCTGCTACAATACCCTCTTCAGTTTGCAGATGGCTCCAGCCAATCCATTATTGAATCCATGGTCACATGACTCAGTACCACCCAGACAAAAGAACATACTGATGTCGGGATGCTGTTCAATGTCTTCTGCTCAATATCTAATAGAATACAATCATCCTCAAAAGCTCACAGGAAAGCAGAGCATGCTGGACCTTAACATCTCCCTCTAATAATTGGATCCCGGACTTCCTGACTGAGACACCGCAGCCCAGATTAGCACATCCATCTCCAGACTGAGCACTGGCCCCTTCTAGGGCTGGTTTCAGCCCACTGCTGACTCATTATGTAGTTCTAGGTGCAGCTCAAACCACATTATCAGGTTTGTTGGTGACGCCACAGTGCTGGGCCTCGTCAGCACCATTAGTGAGTCAGCATACGGAGAGGAGGTGCTACTGCTTTCAGACTGGAGTAAAGGAAAGGCTGAAGGAGATGCCTGGTGACTTCAGGAGGACCCAAACTGACTGATGGGGACCACTCATCACCAGGCCCACGGTGGAGACAGCAAAGAGCCTTGCATGGCATATGCGATGACCTCATGTGGACTCTCAACACCTCGTCCTTAACCAGGAAATCACAGCAGCACCTCTACTTCCTGTGGGGGCTCAGGAAAGTCAACCTGGCACCCTCAACCACGTCCTATAAAGAGCAGCACAGAGAGCGTCCCGGCCAGCCCTATCACATTTAACACAAACACATTATCCCTCAGTCCCCCTGCTCCCCCCAACCGTCCCATGCCACAATTTACCTATAAGGATTTAATACACCAGTCTGCCCACCCAACTTGCATTAGCCACTTTAATGCACAGCCCTCTCCTTTTCTATAGAATGTCATTTACCTCTTAGAGTCTGATTCACCACATGTGTTTATGTTCACAGTGTCTGTATTTACTTCCTGTTCCGCTTAAAGTTACATGTGACCCCAGGGCTGTCTGGCCCTACCCTCACTCCCCTGTGATATACTGCTATAACCATCCTTATATGTATCGCATCTCGCTGAACCCATCTACTTCACACCGTCATGTAAGAAAGCACAGAAAAGTGACAACTTCAACACAGTATTTTCCAGTTAGCGGAATCAAAATATATAACTAGTAATAATGCATTTTAATGTTTCACAGGAGAAACAGCATCAGCGTTGATAGGAGTAAATTAAACCATAGTTAAGTGTAGTACTATGTCTTAAGAAACCTGTTCAAAATTAATTCAAATGTTATTTAAAGATATTTGAGCATGTCGAACATAAATAATTTGGATAATAATTAAAATTATGAATTTCCTGCTGTCCTCTATAGGAGGTGAGAGGAGTAGAGTGCCAGGGAGAAAGAGAGATATGGGGAAACTGGGGAGGTGTTGTGGAGAAGGGGGGATGACAAGGAGAGGAAGGAAGGAGCAGAAAAGAGGGCAGAGAAGTATGTGGGGATGGAGAAGGAAAGAGAGAAAGCGACGAGTGAGCGAGAGATCGACACACGAAGACAGGAGAGAGACGAAGATCAGGAGAAAGAGGAAGAAAAATGGAGAGAGAGAGAGGGAGGGTGGAGAGAGAGAGGGGGGGGGAAGGAAGGAGAGAGAGGCTATCACAATAAACTCAGACAGAGATTGAACCGCCGAGATTGAAGGGTGAGATACAGTAGAAACAGAGCGATTGGATTTTTTTTAAGTGGTTGAGAGGGGAGCCGCCCTTCAGCTACGTTTTCAGCTTCTCAGGTGGCGACGCAGAGAGTGAAAAGCGAGGTCGGTCGGCCACAGCTAGCCCGTTATTTGAGGTTTTATTTCAGACCTGCCGACGGGCGGAGAACAAGCATCTGAAGATGGAGGGAATGGCGTACGGAGCTGGCAAGGCTGGCGGAGCCTTCGACCCACTCACGTTTTTCCGGCAGCCGTACACTATTCTTCGGATGGTGTCCTGGGTGAGTAGGGGCGCTTTTAAAATCACAGTTAAATAAAAAGAGACGCGCAGGCGATTTACCACCAGCGAGCTGGCAGGATAAGCCCGTCGTGGAGGCTGGACATGTCTTAAGGTGCGGGGTTTGCGGCGCCCTGTTTTCTCACGACACAGGTGCTGCTTTTATGGGTGCGGGCAGGTGAGCTTTTAGCATCTGCCTGTTTATGCCACAAATTGCACTTTTATTAATGCAACCACAGCGGTCACGATGACGGTTGTTGTTACGATGACATGCCGTCCTCCTCCCCCGATTAAATTAAAGGTGAGCTGCGTCTCTGTAGGATTTCGCACTAAGCAGAAGCGCAGAAAAAAAACGCGATGCGCGTCAACCGAAGCGGTACAGTTACATCTTAACCGCGCCTTATTTATAAGCAGCATAGTCTGAAAACGCTCAAGAAAACAGTCCTCGTGCTTTTCTAATTTAAATTAAACGAAAGGTGATGCAAACGCCAACGAAATTCCCATCTGCGCCCGCCCTGGCTCCGTGTCAGCGCCCGACAGAGCCTCTTTGCGTCAAGGTTAAAGCCGCTCCAATCTGTTGATTTCTCTCCTGTATGAAATGGACGGCTGCTCTGACGTTTGTGCGATGTGCACACTGATTATTATTATTGTCACAAGCGATTGTGATGTGGATATGCAACATTTACATGGCCTCTTTGCACTGATTGTACATTACCACTCCAAAGACGGCATCTTCAGGCTCCTGTGCTTGTTGCTTAATATTTTGTTAGGACCCGCTGATCGTAGTAATAGGTAACGTGTACCGGATGGTGTTCACGGAATTGAATTGCTATTAAATGCTTATATATACGTAGGAACTGTTTTGCTCACATTCTGTGAAATGACCGAAATAGCTGACTTAATCACTATCGAAAAGCACTATAATCCCTGCGTTCTGTGTGCGAAGCGGGATATTTTAATAAAGTAACCCCAGTTTTGCAAAGTGGGCAGGATACTTTTAAGTTGGTTTCTACAAAATCTCGTCCTGCCTTATCCTGCTTATCGTACACAGGTTGGGGGGTTTCCATTCAAGTTGCATTTTTGCAAAAGTTCGAAGCGGACTAAGTGTAAGACTTATTTTGGCTCGTGATTTAATTTAAATCAACTACATTCGAATGACATACACCTGCAAGCGTTCTGGAGCGAGGAAGACCACCTGCTTGAGTCCATGTCCAACAGCTAGTGTGTATCCCTGCATTAATCAGTCTGTATCAGGATAAAAGCATTGGTGAAGGACGTTGTTCAGATCCCAGTCTGCGCTATTGACTGAATGTGGTAGGGACCAGCATTGCTTGAATTACATACGGTCACACAAATAGGCTTTTTTGGCAGGCTATGACCCTGAGCCCCTTTCTGCTTAATGAAGTAACATCATGCCCCCCCCCCCCCCCCCAAAAGGACCAGATATTCCAGCTTCGTCCCAGGCAATGCTGACTGTGAGCAGGAGCTGCACTAGCAGGGTCTGTGCTTAGATCTACCTTCACTGCTGATTTCTTACTGGATATTCACAGACAGGGTGACTTTGTGTTACGTAAAAGTAGAGAGTGACTTTGTCTTCAGGGTAATGGATCACATACACTGTGCTTTTGGCTCATGGTCCCTCAGAGAGGAATTGTATTCAGCCAGTATCTCAGCTCTGAAGGGTCCATGATGAATAAAAGCCACCCACCTTGCTGTGGAGATGGTCCAGCTTTCACCAGGCCTTCCCGTTGCTGCCCGGTCTGTCCTTTTCTCTGTTTTTCTCCAGCTCTTCTCGCCTGTGTTGGCTCTGCGTCACTCTAATTCGCATGGATGCGAGGAGGACTTCTGCTCATGGGCTGCTCAGGGCTCGGAATTAACCATAATATGGGATCGCAGGTGCCATGGCGACGGCGGCCAGGGGGCCGCCGGTGACGCCACACATGTCCTCCTTGTCATGAGGTGATGCCGCGGCGAATATCTGAGCAACAACACTGCAGGCCCCAAAAGCTACTACTGCACCTGCTATCTGATCTACCTGCTGTCTGCTCACGTTTTACGCTGTGATGTCGACATCCGGTTAATGACCCGCTGTTGTGCCTGCATGGCAGTCTGGCTCTTCCTTCCCTCAGTACCCCTGTCTGATTTGCTATCTGTGCACACCTTGAATTAATGGCACTGTCATCCCCTTCAGTCTTGAACCATGATGTCACTGTCCCTTAGGGTGCACAGGTCCTGATACTGCCGTACAAAGACAAAACTACGCTGACATTGAAACCGGGAAGAGGGTTCTTTGCCCTGTGTTTTCAATGTGGATTTTACAGTTAGGTTTTATTTATAGGTTAATACTCACGCATCATTTTCTTCAAAACTGAGCATAGTTGAACAAAGATTATATTACTGCCAGTTGAAACAGAGCTGAGGAGACCCGATTTCATTCATAATTCGACTTTAAAATTGGCATTTTCCCTTTGCACAGCAGTATATTGTAACACACATGGGACTGAACACCTGCACGCAGGCTTGATGCTGCTTTGCATCTTACAGTTACTTACAGTTGTGATATTAATGCTTAGGAAGGTCTGTGGCTCTATGCTTGTTGGACGGTTAGATGCTGTTGTCCAGTGATTTTCCTACATGACCTGATTTCAAAGCTAAACATAGTTTTGCACCTTGAAATATTATCTATTCTTTCTATATATCTCTCTCTCTCTCTCATGCGCAAACACACACACACACACACACACACACACACACACACACGCTTCTTTCTCTGTTTCGAGAACAGGGTGACAGGACATTGACCTCCTGGGGGCGACCTTATCATGTAAGTGAGCTCACTGCGGTTTGTTCTTGTAGAGTCCATGTTTTACAGGATTTGCTGTATAGATCACATGACAGAAATGTAATGCGTTCTGACCCAGGACTCCAGTACGGGATGCTGTAAGGACACTTACTGCCTGTGTGGGTAATGGGGACGTAGCCCAACACCGCTTCCGTGGGTGAGCTGGGAGCCACGCGTGATCCATCGTGATGCATGAGACTGCATAGGCACGTCTTGTGATGCCAATGGGACAGAGGTGGCTTTTTGGGGTCACTGTCACTGCCGGTTCCCTTCACATTTCTCTGGCTTACTGTGTATTTGTCTATCTGCCGTCCCTGTCCTGCCACCATTTTAGTCTCTGTAACCTTGTGCTTAGTGAGATGGGGAGAGAGAGAGGGAGGGACAGAGAGAAGGGGGAGGGAGAGAATGGGGGGAGAGAAAAAGAGAGAGAGGGGGGCAGAGAGAATGTAAAATATGGAATGAGGGAGGGAGGGAATCTGATTGTCAGTGATTGTGAGTCACACACACACTTATAGCAGCCAGAAAGTGTGACTGAAGTAAATGAAAGAGTCATCCGTTGTTCGTCGCCAAGGCCTGTTTCATTTGGATCCTTCCCCATCATGCCTGTGGCCGAAGTGGGTTTGTTCCCGGCCCCCATCTTCTGTGCTGAGGGTGGCGAGCCCACAAGAACGCCCCGCCATTCTGACTGATCCCGGCCAGCTTATGTTGGTGGAGAATTGGCTCAGAATCTGAAGCCATGATACTGGATTGTTACTTCCAGGTGGGGGGGGGGGGGAGTTTAAGTATGTCAGGATTCTGTTCAACTGTGACACTAAGAGGGAAGGTGAGAGTGACAAGAGGATCAATGCAGTGACTGCTGGTCCACGCACCCTCAGGTGGCCCGGGGGCTAAGTGGCAGCTAAGTCGTCAGATGAGACTGCAGTTTACTGGCCAGGCTGTGGGCCTCTCCTCCTCGAGTTTTACAGCAAGTAGTTCTGGTTAAGTCTCCTCTCTGCATGCCGTAATACTTTAATAGCTCCAGGAACGCCTCCGCAGCAGAAGACCATCGGTCTAGGTCCTCACGTGAGCTCCAGCACAATGCCCACATTCACCGCAAGCTGCTACCTTGTGACCATATTAAGTGGCAAATGCAGGTTAATCTCCTGGATGCAGAGATGGACTAAGCACCGTGCGTAGGGGCAGCGTGGTGGCGACTACAGAATTACCGGGTCTGTATGCATCTCTGTGGCAGACTGCTGGTCTCATCGTCTGTCGTCATAAATGTAGCACTGGCTACAGGCAGGTCAGGTAACCCAAGATGAGGGGCAGTTTGATATGAGATGGCAGCAAAGTGGGAGAAGGTTTGTTACTGTGGCCCGAGATGCTGGATGTGCATCATGTCTTGTCTTTTTTCAAACGTGGAGTCAGCCTTTGAAATTCTGTGCTTTGTTGCCCTTCTTGTGGGCTTAGAATAAATAAATATAAAGGAAGGTACACGCTCTGCGTGGTGTGACGCTGATTCCCGTATGGTTGTCCTCCAACAGAAGCTGAGGGTGTAAAACGATCATCAGCGTGTTAAAGGAACCCGAAAACCTCATTGAGGCAGAGACGCTAATTGTTGGTTGAAATAATTAAGGGCGATAGCAGAGAGCGGCTTGTGGGATAGCGATCGGGCCTCGTCCATGGCTGTCATATTCCAAGCGTACAGAAGGTGGCGCCGAGTGCAGTGGTGGCTATTCGGAGCTCCAGGTGTATGTTTAAAAATGGCAGCAGCAGGAGGCTGCGAATATGTCACATGTTTGCCGTTATCATTAAAACGTCGTGGTGGGAGCCTTGTGACTAAAAACTGGGCTGTTAAAGTGCTCATATCCTTTGAGAGGGGAAATAATTCACATGATTTACATGCCACTTTTCATCTGGCCAAAATGAACGTGGGATAGGGTGGGTGGAGCTAAGAGATGGAAAGAGGTGGCTGGAGGAGCTGGGAGGCAACCGGCAGGGACATTCGGGAAAAACAAGCACCTCGGTTCCCTTTTTAAGGGGATAGGAGCTCAGTGATTAGGTCTAGAATGTGATTCGGGCCTCTTGCTCAGTGTCAGAGCTGCCTTCTATATTCAAGTTTTTTGTTCAACATTGACTGTGTTTATAATAGGATATTAACACAGAGGAGGAGTGTGATGCATAGTGTCGAAAACAGCTAACGCTCTTTGTATTATTTTGTGGGTTTTTAGAAGTGTGAATGATGAATGTGGTCCTTTGCCAAAGTCTCAGAGACTAATTATTTTGGGATTAAACATGAGCCGGCAGCGTGCTTCTCGCTGCTGCGGCGTCAGCAGTTGCCGTGTATTCCTGTCACCTTCCTCGGAATAAACCAGCATCAGCGGGCCAACGCAAGGTCGTAGTGTTCAGCCCCCGGAAGGAGCGTGAAGGTGGGAGCCGACAGGGCCGTGGGCAGGTGTGCTGGCTGTCACGCTACCCGCTGGGTTCGGGCTGCAGTGCCGGCTGCGTATTTCTCCATTTATAATGCATACAGTTCATTTCTAAAGTTCCAAGCAAAAGAATGAGGGTGCAAAAATATTCCTGGTACTTGAACTAGCTGGATTAGATGAACAGAGGCATGGTGTGTGTGTGTTACACTATGTGCCAGTTCTACTGTAACCTTAGGGAGCCTTGGTAGCTCCTTGTTTTTATGTTTGTGTGTGTGTGTGTGTGTGTGTGTGTGTGT
>JABFEA020000048.1:9936198-9960328 GCA_019775915.2 Cyphomyrus plagiostoma | reverse complement strand
TCTACTGTAACCTTAGGGAGCCTTGGTAGCTCCTTGTTTTTATGTTTGTGTGTGTGTGTGTGTGTGTGTGTGTGTGTCTCTTCATGAACAGTATTTTCTGATCCCTTGGTTTATTTCAGGGCATGCTTTCTGCCCTTTTTTTAAACAGAGAGCACCATCTAGTGTGGTCAGAAATCACAGCAAATGGTTCATGAAGCGTCATTTTGGCCATCATTAGTAGGGATATAGTGAGTCACATCCACCATGCAGCCGGGAATGCACACAGCACAAATACACAGATTACGGTACGCGGAGGGGCGCTGAAGGTGACATGGCTGCAGACAAAAAGCAAATGTAAGTGAATTTAAAAAAATGTCGCTGTGTTTTTGTATGCTGACTTGTCAAATACTTTTACATTTTTAGAATCTAAGACTTTGACCTGTGTAATATGTGGATGATTTATATTTTAGATTTGAAAACAGGTTTGACCTATTCACTGGAAAGAACCTGTTCGAAAGAACGATTGGTTCAGGAAATGGACGTCATTATCGTTCCCTTGGATAGCTGCATTTGCGTGCAAATAGTGTTTCTTGCTAAGACTATATCACATTGTTGTTTCTGTAGTGCTTTTCTCTCCGACTGAAAACCGTGGAGCTACAAATGCAATTCCGTGTTGCATTGGACTTGGGTACTAATATATCAGTCATGTTAGAACAGATTTGTGATGTGATATTATGCAATGTAGCAGAACTGACTGTGTTATAAATGAATTGTGGTTCATTTGGTTGCATTTCTTAGTGTGACTGATTTGACTAATTTCATTAGTGTTGCGCATAATCAGAGATGCGGCATTTGATATATAATTCCGCTCCGCCGACCCCGGGCTTCCAATGGCCCAATATGAGGTCAACATATACATGGGTGTATCGGATAGTTACTGCAAATATCGGGGCGACTTTGGGGCAGGTTTTGAAATGACTAAACCAAAAGACTTTGACAGACTTAATGTCATGGTTCTGCACTAACATGAAGATCATTTTCTTTGACTTTGCAAAGTAGCCACGTAGACAGAGCTATTTACAGTATTCTCTCAAAATGCATTTTGAAAAGTAATGAGAGTGGTCAGTTTGATGGGATTAGGTATTGTGTGCGAACAGCTTTCCCATTAGAGGAGGAGGGATCGCTGGAGTGCTCAAGGTTGACAGTGGTATAAGCAGTTGGTCGGATGGGATTAGTTTTGTTATTTGGAAACCACGCCTGAAGCTAGATCCTGAAATGGTCAGTAGGCATGTGAGGTTGCCATGGTAACAACAAGCCCGAGAAAGGTGGCTTGGTCTCCATAGCCAGAGTGGTTCTGTGCTGCAGTGGATGGAGCCCCCTCTGGCCTGCATCCCACCACTCATGGGCAGGAGGCCGGGACACCTCTGGGGTGCGGAGTGAGGCGTGGGTGCGCACGGTGAGAAGTGACTCGCACACGCATAGCACACAGCATGCGGCCGTGGGCTGCGTTCACTCCTCGTCCGCTGTGGGTATCCTCAGCAAACATGAGCGTGCACTAGACTGGCTGATGGAAACACCCTGGTAAGACCCTCCGACCTGCTGTGTGTCTGTTTCTCTCTGCTGTGGGCATGCTTCCTACCCCTCCCTCACTCTCTCGCTCACTCTGTCCATCTCGCAGGCCCCACAGTAACAGATGCAGTAGACAGCTGCTCATGCTGCAGGCTGGGCCAGGCACCGCCCCCGTTCCCCCTATGTACCACTTGGGTGCCTCTAATCCTCTCAGTAGCGTATGGGTCTGCCTGTAGCGGGATGGGGGTTGTGTTGGCGGTGACTGACGGGATGCTTGGCACCGAGGCACAGCATTCGAGCCGAACGACACGGAGCAGCCAGAGCTAAAGCTGGTCCGAATGAAGGACGGGCTGCTGGTGCCATGAAGTGCCAGTCAGGGAGGGTTGATTGGCCAGCCACTGCCTGCTGCCTGTTCCTCTCTCCAGGTACACTGACGGCCATGTTGTCTGTGCCCCACAGCTTTTCACCATCGTGATCTTCGGCTCCATCGCCAACGAGGGCTATGTGAACCGGCCCGAGGAGCTCGAGGAGCACTGCATCTTCAACCGTAACCAGAACGCCTGCAACTATGCTGTTGCCATGGGAACGCTGGCCTTCCTGTGCTGCGCTGCCTTCCTGGTGCTGGACGCGTACTTCCCACAGATCAGCAGTGTCAAGGACCGCAAGAAGGCCGTGCTGGCCGACATTGGCGTGTCCGGTGAGGCTGGGGGCCACATGCAGGAAACTTATTCACATGGTCTGGTCTCATCGAGTGCCGAGAACGCTAATGCTAACACTGAGAGCTTTTTACCAAAACGTGTAAAACTGACCTCAAACTTCCGTCTGGACTGTGGCAGGTGAAGGATTTGTTCTAAAGTAGTGGGGGCTCTATAATGCCTGAAATATTCAGTTTTAACATGCTGGGCAACTGAGCTGTTTGCTTAACAAGATGTTTCTTCTGTCACCTCAGACCTTGTCAGCCGCATTGTATTTCATGGTAAATAACGTACATGATTTTGCATGCACTAATTTTACTGGCTCAGTGGGCAGTGTTGTTGCCCCCAGTATTTTGGGCTCAACTCCACACACAGGTAGGATTCTTCATGTACTCCCTCTGTCACATGGGATTCCTTTTAAGATTCCAAGACATGCAGTCAGGCTTACTGGCTTTAGTGTGTCAGTGTGTTGCCAGGGAATGACATAGCATGTAGCCCACCCTGTGCCCTGTGCGGCCTGGGACAGGCTCCTGGTGCCAGTCACCCTACCCTGGTTAAGTGGTTAGAAGACAGACAGATGGATTTTTTTGAGGTTCTTAACCATAACTGTTTCAAAGGTAGCATTTGTATTGTTTCAGCGGCAGGCTATCTGCATAACCAATCAGTAAAGAAAGCATTTCAAGTCCCACCCCAAAGTACTGAAGTACCGAAGTACCCTAGCTGGTTTGGCATTTTTGGTGCTGGAACTTGACTAGAGGTCAATGGAAAAGCAAAAGTACCAAAAATATGGTACTTGGTGTGGTGGAAAAGCTCCATCAGATATTTTGTAGCATAGAGAGGGAAATATGGCAGAATCCCGATTGCATTCCACATGGAGTTAGGAGTTAGGGGTTAGGGGTTAGGTTTAGGATTAGGCTTAGTGTTTGTCATAGGATTAGTTTTAGTATTAGGGTTACTGGTGCTACCATAACTGAAAATAAGAACAGTGACTGACTATTCTGAGGGGTTTTTCGGAAGAAGAGAAACTTCCATTTGATTTTCCTTCATCTCTCTCCATCTCTCCACTTCCACCTCACAGCCTTCTGGTCCTTCATGTGGTTCGTCGGTTTCTGCTTCCTAACCAACCAGTGGCAGGCCGCCAAGCTGCAGGACAACCCGCTGCAGGAGGGCGCCGATGCTGCACGGGCCGCTATCACTTTCTCCTTCTTCTCCATCTTCACCTGGGTCTGTATCGTCCACCATCTCGTGCACCTTGTCTCCCTGATTTGTCCTTTAGTGAGTTTTTCTACAGGAATACACAGACCTCTATCCTTGTTGTTTCACTCATGCACAGAGTTTGCACTGGGCTGGCCTGTACAACAGGGGGCGCTCCACTGATTTGCGTGGCTTCCTGTTTTATAGGGAGCTCTGGGCCTGCTGTCCTTGGAGAGACTAAAGAGAGTGTCTTTTGAGGAAGAGTACAGCAGACAGTTTACCCCCCAGCCCACGCCCCCACTAGTCTGACACTAACCCTCTGACATCCAGCCCTAGATTTCAGGATGTATTACCTCACACCCCTAGCTCTCTCTGATTTGTGTTAGACAAAACCGTCAGAGCTGCTTCTCTGGGATTTGTCAGTGCCCATTGTTAGGATGCTAGATCACGCTTAAGTGATTTACCCTTTTTACTATAAGAAGATATGATTACAGTCAGTCCATCTAGTTGATCATGGAAGAGGTTCAATAATTCATGTCTGTCTGTGTCAACTTCCATCCATCCATTTTCCAAACCGCTTATCCTTCTGGGTCGGGGGGGGTCTGGAGCCTATCCTGAAAGCTACGGGCACGAGGCAGGGAACAACCCAGGACGAGGGGCCAGCCCATCACAGGGCACACTCACACACCATTCACTCACATCTGTATCAACCTGTTTGAGATTTTTCATTATTATACAATTTATTTTTAAATGTCTATCGCTTTATTTTACAGCTGCTGTCAGATTTAGTGCCTTCCTTCAAAGGTGTCTGACCGTGTTATCTACCAGCTGGTTAATCACGTGCCGGTCGCCAGGGTGAAGCTTCGTGTCTGTGAGAGTCTGTGTGGAGAGAGCGATCGGCTGCTGTGTGGCCAATGATAACAGCGTTAACAGCAGCCTGAATAGTGCGCCTTAACTTATGGCATGACGTGCCCCTCTCAGCCTGTGCTGAGTCCCATACGCTTGCCGGTCCGTCGTTCCTATGAGTAGCTGTACCTCAGTGCTTCTCCCTAGTGACGGCCAGACAGACTGTAGCACTCTGAGCCTCACCCCCCACCCCCGGAGTGCAGACGGCACTGTTCTCACTCTGGCAGTATCTGGAATACCCTCTGTTTGCGCCAGGCTTCATTTTGCTTGGTTTTGTAGATTGTTTTAATGTATTTAACATGCTTATTAAAAACTTTGAAATCTGGACATGCTGACTTACTGTGTAATTGTACTGAAAACGTCTGCTCTGTGGAACTGCGGTGAAACACTCTCTCCTGAACTTTGATGCTGACTAACAGGTTTTATTATCTGTGTTAATCAGACTAATTGTCTTTCTCTCTCTCTCCTTCCTCCCTGTTTTCTTATGTTTCTTACTCCCCCCTTCATACCTTCATAATTAACCTTAAAACTCCCATCCAATGTACATCCATCTACGACCCCTCTCATTCACCCACCCCACCGTCCACTGTACCCGTGTCATTGGCCACACCCCATCCCACACTGAAGGCGGGGCAAGCTTTCCTGGCATACCAGCGGTATAAGATAGGAGCTGACTCCGCCCTCTTCTCCCAAGACTATGCCGACCCCAGCCAAGAACCAGGTGCTGCTGGCGCCCCCTATAGCTCTTACTCGGGGAGTGACCTGGGCGGTCAGGACAACACCGGATCCTACCAGCAGCCGGGCTCGGAGGGGGCCTTCGACGGGGGGTACCATAGTCAGGACTACTGAACCAGGGGGTGGGGCTGAGGGTGGGCATTGGGGATGGGGGTGTTTCTGGGTAATCATTTCGGGGGCATCTACAAGGGCGACACAGGTGAGAGCTTACCAGTTTGCCTTTAGTGAGGGAGATCGGTGTTGGTTGTCTTCATTATGCCCAGCTGAGTGAGTTTGGTGCCGTGCCATTTGACAGGGTTCAGGGCGGTGCAGGGTTCAGAGGTGGGGCTGACACTGAAGTGTGGCCTCCTGGACGCGACGGTGTGCATGCACACTAAGCGTTCCTGCCACTATGCCATCATAGCTGAGTTCTCCAGGTGCCTGGTGGACAGCAGTGAGTTTACACAGATGCCTTTACTGAGGCCCTCTATCCTCCAGTTCAAATGATGGCGCTTATCCAGGGCTAGGGTAATCCTGCCGGCTGTTATTCAAAGCTACAGGATTGGGAACTGATTTATTTTGAACAGTTTATTAGAGGAGACTCTGTTTACTGCATTTACTTGCATACATACTGGCTTTACTGCATTTCCATATTGATCATGTGCCCAGGCGCACTGGATAGCGAGCTTTGCGGCTACTTCAGTCATTTCAGGTTCACATCACTCTCTTCCTTTACATAAAAGTCTGGTGCATGTAAATTTCAAACGGGCAAGACAATAAGCAGCCTGGCACATTCATAGGCCTTGGCAACTTAGTATCAATGCAGTCAGTAGGACGGGAACCCAGGAGGGTCAAAATGAACCACGGCACACACAGTGGGCAGTTTGACAGGTACAGTTTCTGCAAGCTGAATACGTACGGAATACAGCCGGGGTCGAGAGATTGAGTCACCATTCAGCTCAGCCTTAGAGCAGCAAGCACGGCTGATCTAAGGGACTTTGAAAACAAAGTGATTGTTGGTGCCAGTCGTGGAGGTTCAAGGGTCTCAGAAACCACTGCCTTCCTGGGATTCTCCTGCATTACAGTGTGTGCAGCTAATAAGCACGACTGCAGAAATAACAGCTTAGAGCAACAGTGCTGTATAGGAAGGTGGCTCTGATCACACAACTTCACCCACAAAGTGGTTTCTGGTCAGTATAAGCCAGGCGTGCCTAATGAACCAGCTATCAAGGGTTTTACCACTGTAAGCAGGGAGATGCAGGGTTTACCAGACCTGAATCGCTTAGCATAGTCCATGGTGCTATTTGCTGATTTTTCCTTTGAGACTAAGTTACAGGGCAACAGGCCAGACATCACTGGTACTGAAACCAACAGGGACAGAAGTAGGTGGCTTAACAGAAAGACACATTTGAAAGCTGGCCATAGTTTAGCATCGGTGTCGATGCCCTGTGGCCATTTCCGTCTGTCTCTGAGCCCACAGGGCATACCAAGAGGGAGGGCTGAGGGCGTGGGGCTGTGCTCTGTCAGAAGCAGGTCGATCTTAATGTCAGTCTGAATGGCTCAGCAGCATTCTTAACCTCAGTATGTCGCTTAAAAGCAGAAACTCAGAACAGGCAGCAGCTCTGCCTAAACTTCATCTTAACAGATGGCACGGAATTTTCTATCAGTACACCCTTTATGACAGTGTTTCTCAACCCAGTCTTCAGGGACCCCCCCAGACAGACATTTTTGCTCCCTCCCAGCTCCCTGCCAGACAGCCCACATTTTTGCTCCCTGCCAGCAGCCTATGTTTTAGCTCCCTCCCTGCTCCTGGCCAGACAGTCCACATTTTAAAAAAAACGTGGACCGTCTGTGGGTCCCAGAGGACGAGTTTGAGAAGCACTGCTTTATGACAGTATGGCACCACCTGGAGGTGACAATGTGGCGCTACAGTGCTAAGGTGGGAAACACAGCTGACAGAAAAGTGGATGTTTCCACTGCCAATCAACTACAACCAACACTGGTTCTGCGTTAGTAACTGCGTCCTAAATGTAGCTTGTGGAACCTCGCATGGTGATTAGCAGTGCAGAAGTACTGTACCAGCAGATTAATTTAAATAAGCGTTAATTAGTTCTCTTTCAGTTCAAGAACTGAAGATGGTATTAACTGACATTTATTTTGTTGTATTTATTTTTTTTATGGTTTAACTGTGTTTTGTGAAGACACTTGGCTGAAAAATAAAGACTATAATCTCAGAAATTCAATTAAATTATTATTGTTGGCAGAAATTTACATATACAGATAAATTATGTATGCTGAACCTTTTATTTTATTGTAAAAATATCTGTATATAATTTTTTTAAATGGGTAATTATAAACATATACCAGCCATATTATTTAAATCCCAAGCATAGTCCCTATTCTTAAAATACTCTTTACATCCCTCTGTAACATTAAAAATATATCAAGAAATACTTAACAGTAGAATAGTGTTTAATGTGAATAAAAGGTCATTTATTTCTGGCTTTTATTCAGTATATTATGGTATGGTGATGTGCTCTGAACCAGGAAATATATCCTTCCTCTGTATGAAATAAATATTTTGGAATAATGGTTTTAAAAAGAAAAAACATTGTGCTCAAAGTACTGATTTAATAGACATATGTAGGATTGTGTTACTTTGATTGTGTTATGACATAATGAAAGTGCTGTGATTTATTTTTATTGATTAAATTAATCAGTTTACTTACTCAGTGGACTTGCTTACTCCACGTCCGGCTTCTTGCTTGTTGTGAGTACTCTGATGTCACCGTGCTGCACTTTGCCGAGAGAGAATGTAATAAATAAACATGTGGCTTGCAGATGACCGGAAACAGAAGAGACCCCAATGACATACCGACTCTCAGCACCTCACTCTGCCCCCCCCGATCTGTAAAGCACACGTGAGACCATCTGCACAGTGTCCCGGCCTCAGTGACGAAGCAGGCAAGTCCTCATGGCCTAGGAGGAGATGATTCTGAGCCCAGTTAGGGCCACCTCCTGCTGCTGGCCTCCTTTCCCTCATGCCTGTGCTAAGGCTAAGACCTGTTTGATTATGCTCTGCACAAAATTTCACACACAGGTCTCCACAAAAGCATGTGCGATTAACAACTAATCACCCGCCTTGCACCAGTGAAGATGTGACCTTCGACATAGATAATTACTGATGTTCTTTTTAACTTCCCAGCTTGACTAACAGCCTCAGCAATGTGTTTAATGCAGGATCTTCGTGTGAAGAATATCTGAGTGTGACGGCCTTGCCTGGTGACTTAAAGAACATTTTTACCTGCTAACCAATTTACAAGCACTTGCCAAGAGCTAGTCTGCTGGGCATAGATGAAGGAGGTACATTATGACTGGAGTTGTGTATAAAACATTACACAGATATTCCATCCATCCAGCTTCTAGCTATTTCTCCTGGTTTCAGGCAGCAGGGGGCACAGGGCTGGGTGCACAATGGATGGGGGGCAGGTCAGCACCAGGAGCCAGTCAAATGTATTCATAACATTTTAGAATTGACCTATATTTAGTTTCAAAATATGGAAATATGAAATGAATTATGGGATATAGTGAAAGCTTCAGTGGGCTGTGTGTGGAGCTTCTGGCTGGGAGGGGGGACAGATGGACAGGATGCCCGTCCATCTCAGGGACACCCTGCAGACATCTCTGGGGGGCTGGAGGGAAGCCACACACTCAGGGTGAGGGGCTGGGGGGGGCATACTACCACACCTTTAATCACACTTTAATGTGATTAAAGTATCATAACACCCTGGCCGGGGGCTCACCTGATATGTTTTCATGGGCCCAATAGTGCAGAAAGTATTTTACAATACCCAGATATTTAAAGCTAAAATATTTACAGGCCAGGGGTGTCGGAAGATCGTCAGTTTGAGACTCAGCCTCGATGTATGGGCCCTTAACCCCCAGTTCCAGGGGTGCTGTGCGTTGGCTGACCCTGCACTGTTTGTCCCCCCCCCCCCCCTACAAACTATGGAGAGTGAGATGGGGTCGGCAAGGAGAAGAATTCCAACATACTCATACTTATGCGAATGGAAAATTAAGGGATTTTTTTGCTACTTCCCAGGATGGAACCCAGATGGACGGATGGTAGCACGAATGCACTTTCGACTGGCCGAATCATCATAATCAGGGTTCATCACTCTGGCAAGTTCTCAGGACAGTACCCGCATAGAGTTAGGACAATTCCAAAATTGGAACTGTAACTGGTCTGAGTTGGTCTCACAGTATAATCTGTTTTCATGGGCCGAAAATCTATCACATTTTTAAACACAGAGGAGTCCCGTACGGAAAGGTTGACGATCTCTAATCACAACTGCAACGCTCGCGGAAATTATCAATACGTTGGTGTAATATGGAGGTAGACGCCCAGCAGATGGCGCCACGCAGACAGCGGCACCGCAGCGTGTTCTGTATCATACATAGCCGGAGGAAGTAGAAGCGCAGACTGCGTCCAGCAGATGGCGGCACTGCAGCGTGCGCTGTGTCATACGGAGCCGGAGGAAGTGGAAGCGCAGACTGCGGCGGGGCGGCGCTCTGCTCCGCTGTTCCGCTCAAGATGGCGCAACGGAGGAGCCTGATGCACAGCGTAAGCAACAACTCGGAAATCGCTTTACAGGCTGTAAACAGCCCGTTTACACACGTATATAGTGGAGATCCGCGCACCTCTCTTTAATTTCTCTCGCATTGTACTTGCATGATGTACGGGTTATTATAATGGCGTGGGATTGTGATGTTTTATACGTAGCCAGAAGACAGTGAAGCAATCAGCTGTATTTAAGATCTTTATTATACTATTTAGAGTCCGACAGAGTTTGGGGTCGGTTCTTTTAGTGTCATGTTCCTTTTTAGGGCTGTGTTTGAGGACAGCTTACGTCTGTGACCCCAAGATGTCATTAGTAGACCCATAGTGCTCTTCCCCTGCTCAATGTTATTATGTTACATAAGTTAATAGAAGCGCAAATACCTTATACCTTTGTTACTTTGAGAGATGCAGTATGTTACCTGTCATTATGCAACTTGGATCATCGAAATTATCATTGCTTTTTTTATGAGTTAAGCGAGCAACATCGTGGTTTCTTATTTGGAAAAGCACATCTGATTGCCTGGTTTTGGTCTATCTTAGTAGGCTGCAGCATGCCTGTGATAAACGATTGCAGCTCCGGTTCTGCTTAATCGTTAATCAGGCCGCTGCCTTGCCGTCTCCCGTGTCTTCACCGCAGATGTTGTCGACTTGTATTAATGCCCGATCGCATGCTGTTCTCTCACTGTGCCAGCAGCAGCAGAGCTGGACTGATGACCTACCGCTGTGCCACCTGTCTGGCGTGGGTGCAGTCGCCAACAGCGTCTACGGTCCCGATGGGAAGAGCACTCAGGCTCACCCCAACGAAGACGGCCACTTCAGGTTCAGGTGAGCCGGCCTCCCGTTTGCTCCCGTGGACGCCCGCTGGTGGCAGTGCTGCTAACCTGCCGTGCGTCTGCCCCTTTTTAGGGGGGAGGATGGCTGTTACCTGTATGGGGTGTTTAACGGCTTCGAAGGCAGCACTGTGGCCAATTTTGTGAACCAGCGGCTGCCTGCTGAGCTGCTGCTGGGCCAGCTGAACGCTAGCCACTCGGACGCTGACGTCAGGCGGCTCCTCCTGCAGGTCGGGAAGGGACCGCTCACGTTGCCACCCCCCACACACGCACACACTCTGAGTGCTGCCCTGCTTTTTGCTGGATAAATAGGCAATTATGCAGTGAACTGGACTCAGGAAGCAAACAGGCTGCCAAGGTTCCAGGTGCGCATGTGCTGTCAAGGAGTCAACTGGGACGTGAATTAGTGCAGAAAGGTTGAACTTCCAGAGAATGTCCTGTAACTCAGTTTTTAAATACTCTTAGAAGCAGGTCTGCCTGGAAACTGGAGTGGGTGCATTTTAGCCTGATGATATATTTTCAGTCATGTGGTATGTGGCATCTGCGCATCCGCTGATGGAGTTGGGGAGCCTCTGTTGACTCTTTGGTTCTCCCTCCCTGGCCCTGCCGGCTCGACTTGCAGGCATTCGATGTCGTGGAGAAAAGCTACTTCGAGACAATCGACGACGCCCTGGCCGAGAAGGCGAACCTGCAGTCGCAGCTGCCGGAGGTGAATGTGCCGGGTCCTCAAGAAAAGGGAGAAATGGCAGATAGATGTAGAGAGGATCTCTGACATGCTACCAGTGTTTGTGACGCCGCCTCCCTCGTCTTCCAGAGAGTCACGGCAGGCGTCTTGATCTTTTAACTTAATATCAAAAAAGAAAACTCGCAACACTTTGAAATATCAGCATCTTTCTGCTTTGTCCTGCCCACCCTGCAGGGGGTGCCCATGCACCAGTTGTCCCCGCAGAATCAGAAACTGTTGGAGAAGCTGGACATGCTGAAGCAGGAGGTGTCGGGTGGAGCTACTGCCGTGGTGGCCCTTATTCTCAACCATAAGCTCTACGTAGCCAGTGTAGGTGCGTGTAACTCCTTGGGCCCCTGCACGTCCAAGCCGGGCCCCTGACTGGGCCCCGATCGCTACGCTGACAGTTTCCCCGCGTTCTACCTGTATGTGCTGTTAACCCTCTGGAGTTGGCAGTGCCCCGTATCTTTCTTGTGTATTTCAGTTCATAACTCGCTGCAATCTTATTGGAGAAACATGGAAAAAACGCTGACTAAATCCGTAAACTGTCGTCATTTCGAAACGTCCATCGTCGGAAGTATTAAAGTTTTTAAAATTAGGTTAAGTCGGCAAAAAATTAAACTACATCACCTTTGTTTTACCTGCACCGGGGGCGTGTAGCACGGCTGTCACCCGAAGATCGCCATTTACATTCTAAATAGTTGCATTAGTGTGTATTCAAATGGAATTCGCATGGTAATTTGAACAACGCAATGGTGAAATTTAATCCACATATCCACATAGCCATAAAAGGCGGTGGGGGACGTGGCCGGGTGACAATGGCTCATTCATGCACATGAAAGGAGACAAAAATAGTGACATGAGTTAGATTTTTCTTGTTTATTTATCCAAATGAATGTTGCAACTACACCATTAAGTCATCGTCATGTAGCTAAGACTTTGGTGATCAGATATCTGGGATCGAAACAAACTTCCACCATTGCTTACTATGTAGTTTTATAATGTTTCTGCAGGTGTTCCCAACTGCGTTTTGCAAAGTCTATACCTTGATGTCAAATTACAAACTTCACATAAATCTGACATATTTACAAAGTACACTAAGATTAAGATGACTTTAATGCCAAAACAAATATATAAGGAATAATTTATTTCCCATGAATTAAGTTTGATATTGAATAAAATGTCTGTTTATGCCCCAGTCAGTGGAAGTGTCTTCCCTATCCCTAGACCCCAGAGGGTTAATGTGGTCGTCCTTTGCATATTGGTGGCTGTTGTTCATATAATCTTGCCCACATCCAGAAGTGCGTGTGTGTTGATTGGCGCGATTCCATAGCAACCGTTTCCTCACCATGGCCCCGGCTTTCTGTACGTGTGGCGTAACTCACTGCGCTTGTGGGTCAGGTACCAACCGGGCTCTGCTGTGCAGATCTTCCAGCGACGGTCAGAACCAGGTGATGGAGATTGGCCGAGCCCACACCACAGATAACGAAGACGAGCTCCTCCGACTCTCCCAGCTGGGTGAGTTAATCTCCACGTGACTGGAGAAGAACCATCGGCTTTGCACAATTGGCTTTGCACGACTTCAGTTACATGTGACATGGGTGGAGAACCACCTAGTTCATGCTTTACTCGTCTGCATGTCGTAATGACCCCTGTATTGTGTTCCTGTTTAGACTGAAACACTTTGGGGCGTTTTTCTGTTTGGGACCATGCACCATGGCACTTGGACTGTGAGCTGTCCGTTGCCTTAAAAATCCTATGCTAATTGAAGCCCTTTATAAACAACCTTACCTTTTGCTGGAGATATGGATAATATTAATTAATAATTTCCATACTTGTGTGTACTTGCTGCTTTTGTCCATGGACGCAGACTGTGATATTCCTCCAGACCAGCAGAGGGCAGATGTATTACCATAAACAGAAATACAAATGCAAGCAGTGTATTGGAATGGGTAACGTTTTTAAAAAGTTGTTACACGGCTTGGGGAGTATGACAGGAATACAGTATATTGCTGTATTTTGCAATACTGGTGACAAAGCTAACTGGGACCCCTCCCACCCCGCTCTTTAAACTTGTATTAACTTTTATTAAGATTTCAAAATGTCGGAATAGTGTTGCTTTTGAAAATACCAAGTTCCACAGTTTAATGTCTGGACAGTATAAAAAAACTAGATATGCAGGTACCTCCAACCCTCCTCATATAGCTGCTCACCACAACTGCAACAACAACAACTATTCTTCTTCTGATCTCTCTTGGTTGCCCACTGCTTTGTGAAAGTCAGTGCTGCCACCTACCAGAAATGCCTAGTCAGTGTGCTTGCACATGTGCAGTTGACACACATGAAGTTCGCCGGGCATATAAATCTAGGCTGCACTGGACACTCCTGATGACGTAATTTACGTCACTCACCCTGTGCATGGGCCATTTCAGCGAACAGAAAATGAAGTATTAAAGTCTTTCCAGTGGTAGCTTTTGTTTCCGTTTGAAAAGCAAATTGCCCCAACGACAACTAAAAATATTAAATGTAAAATATTTGGACTTTAAACAAAGCAGGCATAAACTTTGCATTTATGGTCCTCATAACTTTTTTGTCTTGACCATGTGACTACCCAAGATTCCTCTATGAACATTCACTTCTTTCGACCAAAGCCATCGCATAGCTCATACTGTTTCATCTTCATGCTCGGTACTTGCAGTTTTCCCAGATTAAATTGGGGTTTAGTGTAGGTCTTTTCCAGAAAAGCTTTTCTGGGTAGGAGGCTCCCTCAATAAATCAGTTTGCCATCCTCAGGGCTCGACTCGTCGCGTCTGCGTCAGGCTGGGCTAGTTGCTGGCCAGAGCAGCACTCGAAGGATTGGAGATTACAGGGTCAAGTTTAACTACACAGACATCGAACTTCTGAGGTGAGGGGTACAACAGGAAGACACCCATACGGGGATAAAACCAGTTTGTTCATCACTGGTAACTGTGGGGACAACTGGTCCCAAGTCGTGCTTACCATGGGAACACCAGGAATCCACCAGATCTTTGACGCATGACTTATTTGTATTCATTTCTCTTCTCATTCTCTGTTAGTACATCAAACTCAAGGGATCTGGGAAAGTGTAGTATTACATCTGCTATAAGTGCAATCAGCTTTTTGGCTTACTTTGTATGTTTGTTTTTTTTTAAGTAGGAGCACACATTCTGCGTAGAAATCCTTTTATCCTTGCGTTTAACATCCTGCTTGTTTTTCAGCACAGCTAAGAGCAAACCAATCATAGCTGAGCCAGAGATCCATGTGCAGTCATTGGAGGGAGTGAATGGGTTCCTCCTCCTCATGTCCGAGGGACTTATCAAAGCCCTAGAGGCGGCACATGGCCCTGAACAAGCCAATCAGGTGTGTTCCACGGGACTCCGCCCCCTCCTTGTCAAAGTTACGGATCCCCTGGTTGGATGAGCTTGGTGGCTGGCCTCATGAAGCCTGTATTAGTGAGCCACACCAGTGCAGTCTGGATCCATTGGTGCTTTCAAGACTATGACCTTGCACCCCTGCGCCCCCTACAGGAGATCGTGGCCATTGTGGCGGCCGAGCTGGCCCAACAGAACAGCCTGGAGCAGGCGGCACAGTGTGCAGTGGAGCGGGTACGGCGGCTTCACCACGACGCCTTTGCCAGCGGACGCCAGCGGGGGCCGCACTGCTCGCGGCATGAGGACATGACCCTGGTGGTGCGCACGCTGAGCTACGCCCTGCCCGACAGCGCTCTAACCCCCACCCAGGGTAAAGCAATGAGCGGGGTGCACCCTGCCTCTGGGTTTTGGTTGCCGCTCCTCCTCTTAGCGGAGACTAAGTGTTTTCCTGTCTGTGTGTGCGTTTGGCCATTAGGGGGCCGGATCTACCCAGTATCGGTGCCCTACTCCAACAGCCAAAGCACCAGCAAAACCAGTGTCACGCTGTCCCTGGTGATGCCCTCCCAGGGGACTCTCACGAACGGGACCAACACCGCCTCAACGCTGGACGGAGGCACGCCCACGGGGTACTCTCCCTGCCGTCACGTCTGCTTAGCCTGGCCGTCTTGCAATTCCTTCGTTATTTCTGTTTATATGAACCACAAAGTTGTAGTTGTACCGACAGCTAAGCATATCTGTTGATAAAAACAGCCACTTTCCTGAAAATGGTTAGTGGAGGCTTGTCAAAAGAAGCGGCAAACACCGCGAGAGACCGGCTTCTCGTCCAGGTTGCCCAGAGGGACCTTTGGTGTCAAAAACGGTGTGAGACGGACAATCCCAGATGTAGGTCATGCAGTGTCGCGGTCAGCTGGTTTTGAAAGTGCTCTACTTTCATATAGGAAGATTATGGTGGCCAGTGCTGTGCCACAGTGTTATTGTCAGGTGTCCCGCCGGTGTCCAGAACGCGGAGGGTTTAGGTGAATGGGCGGTTTGTAACACAGATTCAGTTATTGCTGCCTTACACATGCCAGAACATATTTTAAAGTGTTTGTTTATCATTATTTTATGGTTTTCCAGAATGTTCCCAGATTTCGCACTGCCTGGGATAGGCTGGGCCCACATTACAGAAACTTCCCAACTTGCAGATCCTATCTTAAATGTTTTTTAACCATGTTAACTAGGGCTAGGAGCCGATTTAGACTATTATAAGTGAACAGTTCCTAAGTGAAAGTTCCAGTCCTATTTTAAGATAGGAGGTGTGTATTACCCAAGCTTCCTGACTTCCCCTAAATAAAATCTCCTAACATTAGGGTAACATTCAAGATGTTCCTGTTTACTGGGCACCACGTCCTGTCAGCTAAAGCTAAATGTAATAAATATGGCTGCTCTGTTATTGCTTTTCCACAACCAATGAAACGTGCACACATACACACCCCCAGCACCATTTTTATTTAAAAATCCCAGCCACACAGCTGCATGTGTGCGACTGCACTAGTTTCTGAAACGTGCTCGTTGGTGCTCAGGGTGAGTAAGGTGGAGGTTGAGTGAGGGTTGTCTGATTGGGCGATATCTACTTTTTTCCATATTTGGTAACTACACGTCCCGTCTCCCAATCCAGTGTTTGCGAAAACAGTTAGCTTGTGTAATTTCACAAAACTTATACATTCTTGATTCCTTGCACATTTTTAAGTGATACAGAAATCCAGAGTTTTCTTAGCGGGTATATGGCATATCATTGCACATTTTCAGCAGGTATACGGACATACTGGAACATGTTTTTTGGGTGTACTGTGTATCACACCACTGTAACAAAGCCCTCTGAGGGGAGGATGAGGCAACATGCACGTGGGGCAAAGGGTGCCATGCCGTCAGCATCCAAGCAATATGAGATTGTCGTAACATTTAATAGCAAAGTGGCAACTCGTAATGCTTTCATCTTTAACATGAGGTGGCATATTATTATTATTCATTTTAAGTATGGATGCTGTTCTTAAAAAAATGCAGTGTTAATTGGTTATGAAATAGCTTCACCATATAAGTAGCGCTGGTTGCTAGGTAACAGACACAGAAGTTGATAACCGATGTTGGATGAAGTACAGTGGTACCTGAGAACTCAAATTTAATCCGTTCAGAACTCCGGATCAAATCCTAAAAAGTTCGATTTTTGATCTAATTTTCCCCATAAGAAATAATGGAAAGTCAATTAATTGGTTCCCAGCCCCAAAAATTACACCTAAATGTATTTTTAGCATTCAAACACAAAATGAACCAGATAAAACAAGAAGAGCATATACTGTACTAAACGCATCTAAGCACATTTATTAAAACAGTAATTTGTAAAGTAAGAAAATAAATGTATCCAAACAATGTGTCCTGCCCTGATCGTCTTCTCCTTCCGTGTGCCACGCCCCCTCATTAACTCCGTGTAGAATCCCCATGTGATCAGCTGTTCCTGGTTGTTGTCATTAGTCCTCATTAGTATTTCGTCTGCGTTTCAGTTGGTTTCCCCAGTCTGGTCATAGTATTGTCCATCTGTGTTTTGCCTGCCTTACATGTAATTAAACCCTGTATTCCCCGATACCTTGACATCTACGCCTTTGTCTCCGATCCGTCCCCGCTCGGCACAACAATATTATTATAATTAAATGTATTAATGGTTTATTATTAATATTAAAATAATGAATAAGAAATCTATTTTAAAATGTATTTTATTATTTAATAATAATTACTTTTACTGTCTATTATTGTCTAAATTTATTTTTACCATCTGAATATATGTATTCAGCTAGTGTAAACATGCACGGTGCTGTCACAGCAAATGCGAGACTAAGACTGAATCTTTACCCTTTGTTTTCACTGAGAGACGTGCTGCGTGACTCATTTCCCTGTGTGTACAAGTTATCTTAGGTCAGCATTCATGGTTTGACTTCTGAGATTCAGATCGAGCACTAGGTAATTTTTCGAACTGATTGGTTCGACTTAAGAAATTAGAGTTCTAATGAGTTCAAGAACTGAGGTACCACTGTATTTAGGATTTCCTGAAGTTGGGATTTGTTTCTGTAATAAATTGGGAAAACTAACACTCTTCTTGTCCTAACCTGAGACTTTCTGTAATCTCTCACGAGTCTGCACTGGATGCGCGGTTGGATCCCATTACTATGTTTGTAATGTCTTGCGTTTGTTGTCAACAGGTGACTTTGAGAAGTGCGCTAATGCTTTCACTCGTATTGCTTTTGCAGGCAGAGTCCCACAGCCACCCTACAGTCCACCAACACCCACACCCAGAGCTCCAGCTCCAGCTCGGGGGACGGCAGCCTGTTCAGGCAGAGGGGCCGCCAGGCTGCCCAACCCGACGAGACAGGCCGCGTGCCGCCCTATGTGGACTTCACCCAGTTCTACAAGCTGTGGGGGGGCGAGCACTGCGAGAGCTAGAAGGGTCTGGTGGGTGGCGTGGGATGGGGGGCATGGTGACTGAACCCAAGGGGGGTATTTGGCCAGCAAGAGTGAATGAGACAGGAACAAACATGGGGATGGATGGCGGCGGAGGACGAGTGAGGACCATCCACGGCACAGGGTTCGAGTGGGTGAGACGGGAAGGGTAAGGAAATCTTACCATTAAGGTGGAACCCGACTGGAGTATGAGCATTTATTTCATGCTGAAGAATGTCTTGTTATCTGTTTGCTGTGTGTTAAGTGTCAGCAGTCAGGAAAATAAACTGCAAGAAGTGCCAAGTTTCTTTCATTAAAAGCCTTTTGCTTTGCTGCCCCAAATAGGAAGCTTTTAGCTCTTCTCTGGCCTCTAGGTTTATTACGTCAATAAGGTAATTCGTTCTTGTTAAAGCGTTTTTGGAATAATATAAACTCTGTGACTCAGTGACAAAAAAAGCTAAGCACCCAGACAGAGTGGTCGAAATTAAACGTATCTGCACGTGGTGAAAGGTCATGTGACTGTATGGCAATGACTATAATAGATCAAACAGATAACAGAGTTGGCAGCATAGACACATTGCTGATCCCATGTCATAGGGTGTGCCTCCCCGGGCCTGGATACACACGGCGATACGGTACGTAAGGGAGTCGTACAGCCGTTGTATCTTCTCTTGGGGCAAGTCGGCCCACAGCTGTTGTAACTGGCCCTCGAGATCCTGTAGGTTGGCACTGGGTCTGAGGTGATGTCTGAGCTGATCCCACACATGTTCGATTGGGGAAAGATCTGGACCTGGCTGGGCACAGGAGGACCTCAACATGACACAGGCAGTCCATAGACACACGTCCTCACCCCTTGGCGCCGCCATTCACACACATCCGTGTTAATGCAGAACTGAGATTCATTGCTGGACACAATATGATGCTGCTCCCGAGTCCATGCCTCCCGATTACAGCACCACTCCAGATGCAGCAGTCTGTGTGCTGGTGTTAAGAGCAGTCTACACATGGGACGGTGAACCCAAAGTCTGCTTGGTGCCAGTCATCGAAACACGGTGTGGGATGACAGGGGGTGTTGTGGAGAGTCCAGTATCTGTGTCTGGATTGCAGGCACAGATATCATGGGGTTCTGTAATGCAGGGCACACAATATGACGACCCTCCCTTGGTGAAGTCTGTCCTGGGTGACCGGGGCCTTCACAAGGTGTGTGGGTGCCCTCATGTGCTCATTGGTTCCAACGTCGGGCATCTGTGGCATCTGCATACCCCACATGCTGGGCAATTGCAGGACCACCCGACCTCATGCAAACAAACAATGCGACTCCTACCAAACTCCGTCAAATGCTGGTAACTAGACGTGCCTGCTCCTTGCAAATCGAATCGCTGGTCTGCACGTGCACCAAATGACATCAAAATCGAACCATTACTTCTGGCTGCTTAACTTTTTTGTCACTGAGCGAATATTATACCGGTGTAATTCGAACCGTTTAGCCGCAGTCCTATGAAACCATAAGGGTTTTCTTCCCCTTGTGCTTCTCTTTCGCTGCGGGTTTGATGATTGCGGCAGGTGTCACTGCCTACGGTCTGCATGAGCATCCGGCTGCCGTTTGCAGTCTCTCAAACCGAAAGCCAGTTTGACACGTGCAAAGCTTGCAATTTATTAAAGGACTGAAAATCGCTCTTTTTAAACCGAAACAGCTGGGCTGCGGCGCACGTAAACGAAGGGAAGGTAATGTTTTTAATTAAAAGCGTTTTGGATTCGTCTACTCTTTAGTGTTGAACGCGTTTTATGTAACAGCAGATTACAGAAATAATAGTGTTTTGTGGTGTAAGAACTAGTTGCAGTTTTCCACCGGTTTTTCCTCGTCATTTTGGAAAGCATGGTGGAGTTGTCCTTTCTTGCGCCCCTCTACCCTCCTCGTCCCCCTTCTTTCTCATTTTTTCAGGCTCAAAGGAAGGGGGGGGGGGTCTGCATTTAATATGAGCGGAAAGGGCGTCACTTCGGCGCAGACGGCAGCGAGGATGAGTTTACAAGCAAGCAGTATACATAGGCACAGGATAAGAGGAAAATTATGCCTGGGGGGCGATGAATTGTAAAAGCGGCGAAAGCATCGTGTCATGGGGGAAGCTTTTTGGGGGGTCAGTAGTCTCTTTTAAAGCAAGGCGCAAATGTTTTTGTGCGCCGGCCGCCGCAGCAGCACTGCCGCCGGTCCTGGGAAATGCGCCTTATGAAGGACCCGTTACCGTAAAGAGCGCACCGGGTCACAGATCGCAGGAGCTGCCGTTTCCCTCTGCCTCGGAGGAAGTGTCCCTTCATCCCTGCGTGCTTTAACTATGCAGAGAGGCGAGAAGAGCAACGCGTGGGAGCGGAGCAGACAGCACCGGTCTGAGACGCTGAAACGGGGATGTGACCGCCTCTTCTTGGCGGCGGGGACGTGTGTGCAGTGATCATCTGAGAAAGACCAAGCGATGGGTAAGACCCTCGAGTGAGAGATTTGGCGTCGATGGTATCCCGGCAAAATTTTGCATTGAGGAAAAAAACGTAGTACGAGCTATGTTAAAGATATAATAATGGCAAATTAATTCTGGACATCATCTTATCATTAGGCCGAAATGTAATGGGTATCGGTCGGTGTCCTTGTAATTCACTTAACATTCGAATTTATAGTAGAAATCCGTCCAGTGATGCCCCGATACTGGTGGCTTTAATCGTTTTTGGCTGCGTACACCGGCTCCACGGTGACCCTGTTGCTGCACTTCAGCTGTAGTAATGAGGGCGCGTTGTTTGTATTTATCTGTAAGGATTCCGAAACATTGTTTTATTCTTTGATCGGTTTCTGTGGAACTGCGGAACATTATAAAGCATTGGATTTAAGCAATTTTGCGTGATCTGACTGAATAAACATCATGTGAGCAACTTTTAAACCTATTTATTCACCTGGAATGGCTTTTGTTTATTAATAACTGCGATTAACAATACAGTATATGTTTTTTTGATGGTTCTTTGCGCCGTGTGCGGGTTTGCTGGCAGATGAGACACATTTGTTAGTTACGGGTTACAGCCGTATGGTGTGAGATGTCACACTCCGATAGGTAATGAGACGGTTAATCATAACGATACGTATTAAAACTTAGTAGCCTATACGTGCAGCAGAGCAGCACGGGGGCTTCGGCCAGGTCATGCTTGAGGGACATAAAGACGACTCCAATGCAGAATTAATCAGTTAAGACATTAAGACAACTGATGTAGTGTCAGACTAGGCCAAAAGGGCTACACACGAAGAGAACAGTTCTCACTATCTCAGTTTCTGTCCGCTTCCCCTCTCTCTCGTGGCGCAACCGAACCTCTCATTCTACTCCAGACCCACCGGCTCTACCTACGAAAGGCTACTATTTTCTTTTTGACAATGCATTGACCAGGATTTGACTTCCATCAGAATCTTTGTTTAAAAGGCTGGTGTAGATTTTTGTTTTCACAGGGCTAAACTGATCACCTGATTCATGTCGTGTGAATTCACGGTTCGTTATACCGTGAATTCAGCGCACTTTGTCGTAATTAGGAGACATTTTTCTTCATACAATGGCGGAATAAGGTGTGCATCTCACTGGGGATGCAGTGTAAGCTTGCACCTCTGGGCTTTTACCACCAGTTACCACTCATGGCTCTGTGTGTGAGTAGGTATTCTTTGAATGTTTTTTGCCTTCCTCTTGCAGTCCAAAAACATGCATTCATGTGAATCAGTGTCTCTAAGGTGCTCATAGTGTAGTGTGTGTGTGTCCTACAATGAGCTGAGCACGTCTCAAGCAGAGCATTCCCTGTTTGGGGCCTGGTGCTTCCTGAAACAGGCTGTCAGCTCACTTTTACCTTGTCCAGGAAGTGTGGCTGACGGGAAGTATGAACTGCTGAGTGTGCATCACGTGTGTAACATCACGTGTTAGGCTCATCTGAGAAGGGGGCAGGTCATCTGTCTCAGCACTCCATCTCTGTCCTTGGTCACAAGATGATATTTACTACATAACCACAAGGGATGCTTAGGGTAACTAACTATTTTGTTGAAAAACAAATGATTTTACAGCCCTCATACAGCTGCTTATGGAAAACCGTCCTCGACTACAGCCGCTGTATAGTCACTCTTATTCTTCTGCCACCTACCACAAACCCCTAGTCAGTTTCCATGCACATGTGCAGTTGACTCTTGCCGACGTGCGAGAAGTCCATGAGACCCAACATCTCTGCGCCGCACACACAGTGCACCAGACCCCCCGATGACTAAATTAACGTCACTCTGCACGGACTGTATCCATAGTAGAGTGTGACTTCAGCCATGTTCTCTAAAAGCCTGGTTTGGGAGGCCTCTTAATGTCGGCCTAGGGTGAGAACGTAACGCAAGCTGATTGCAGCCAGTGGGTGTAGCTGCAACAACCTGTAGACTTCTCTCCCACACAACGTAGCTTCACTACTGGATGTGATAAGATGCTGCATTTTTCTTTCTTCTCTTCCACAGTTGGCTAGTCCTTCTATTCCAGAGGTAGCCAATAGCATTTGTGGTCTCAGGCTTTGGTCGTGCCCCCTAGGCAGATCATCCCTCCAGTCCAGTACAGCTAGAGGATGAAAATGGCAAATCCAGTGAAGTAGTAGAGCTGAAAAGAGTGGTATTCAGTGGCTAGGTGAGTGAGGTGAGGTGTTTTGACATCTGCTTTCCTGAAGATCTATGGGAAGAAAAACTTCTCTTCTTTTTGTCACAAGTTGGGAGCAAGTCAAAATATGAATCAAACCATTTGTTATGATATGAATGGTCTTACTTGCATAAGATACCTGTGTGAATGTACAGTACCTCATAAGACCGATCACTTCAACCATCCAACTGTTAACATCGAAAGGATGTGAAAACCCCGCAAAGACGTACAGGAGGGCTGGGATTCGAATTCCGAAGTACTGTATGATGTGTGGTGATCCACAATGAATCTACCTAATGAACAATTTGCTGATGCATGATTACATAGCTTGTCCGACAATATCACACCGAGATTAAAAGGCACATGCTCAGTGATCATCAGGGCTTTAGTAGACAGGTGTCTGGTCTGGACACTGGCTTTTCAGTATTAAATGGACCTTTACTTAAGTCCATGACTTGGTGAGCAGATGAGTAACAGAGGAGATTCCAAGGTCTCTGGGGGCCCTTGGCAAAAGTTGCCATGGGGCCTTACAACAGAATATACCATGTATTGGGCTGCCCTCAGGGGCTCCTCCCCACTCGGGCCCCTAGGGCATTGCTTGCTCTGCCGGTCCAGTCACTGCTGATTTAGTAGTATGACTAAAATTTTAATGAGAAACACATTGTGATGCCCGAAAAGCTAATCTGTATAAATCCGGTGTACTTATGTTTTAATAAACGTGTCAGATTTTAAACTTCACGACTGACATGTTTCACTTTGTTTATCCATGATATCTCCACTTTAAAGGTGTTGTGGCTGCTGAGGCCTCTTTCTTCGCTGCTGCTTCAGTGCTTATTGCTTCCAAGATGTGCCAAATGAGTACCGTGTGGTGTACTCCCCTAACTGAATCTCATAAACATGAGGCTATGCCAGGATTATAGAGGATACCAACTTTTTGGCATCACAACTCATTAATATTTGGCGCACGCTCCATGTAATTGGATTTGTATTGTGTGATGTGATATGCAGCACTAAGCCTCTTCATTTATCAGTAAAATTGACGTTTTGAACATTGACAGCATCCAAATAGCAACGTGCAGGATAAGAATGAGGATTTTTATTTAATTTTTTTTATAATCCAAATACATGTCTGTATATATAGTATACAAATATGTACAACACTGGGTGTGAAAGCAGCAATGTGTACGTGCTGTCAATGTAATAACCTCACTGCTGAATTTTAACTATTGCAGCAATGTAACCTGATGTAAGGTTCAAGGTCAAGGTTTCTTTTATTGTCATTTCAACCATATACGAGTCACAGTACAAAGTGAAATGAAATGACGTTCCCCAGGACCGTGGTGTTACATTAAAGGAGGGGGACAG
>JABFEA020000048.1:9910622-9922564 GCA_019775915.2 Cyphomyrus plagiostoma | reverse complement strand
GTGTATATATATATGTGTGTGTGTGTGTGTGTGTGTATATATGTCTGTTTGTGTGTGTGTGTGTGTGTGTGTGTGTATATATATATATATATATATATATTTTTTTTTATTACAATTTAGCCAGAACACCAGGAGAACTTGACTGACTCTTGTTCTCTCCACAGGATGAAAATGCGACGACACAGGGTGTTTTTCCTTTGCACGGTGGGCCTGTGCGTCATCTCTTTCCTGCACTACTACAAGGCCCTGCACTATGTCTCTGTGCTGCGGGAATTCTCTGCTCCCTACCCCAACATCAAGTCCTTCATAATGGTCAGTGGCCTCTTCTGGAAGGACCGGCCCTTTCCTCTGGCCAGCACTCAACCTAGTGAGGCTCACCTCTTGAGAGTGAAATCCTTCAGTATGGAAGCCCAGAGAAGTATGGAGATAGAGGTGAGTGTGCGTCTGGTAACGTTATGCTAATGCTGTCAAGACTTTTTATAATCTGTAAAAGAGAAATAAATACAAATGTTCACACTGTCTTAATATTTTCATATTTTTTGTGTCAAGAAGAGATGAAAAGTAATTGGTTTTCTGATGTCTCTGTCAGTTGCCTCAGGTTGGGTTGGTCAGGGGTGGACAGAGAAACTTTGATGCAAATTCCTGGTATCCCAGTGTTCCTTCTGGAATCAAACCAGGCCCCCCATCTGATAAGGTGTCCATGGTGAAGCATCATGACTCTACAAATGCAACTCTTTTTGACCCCAAGGAGCTGTTTGGGAGTCTCCACCAGCGTATTGTCAAGCTTCAAGATGATACAACGTCATACTTTGTGCGCACCAAAGCAGGAGCCTTGTGCTTCCGAGAGGGGACTGAAATGGCTGCTCCAAAGGAGGACCGAATGGTGTCAAGCCAGCGGAGGATATTACAGCACCAGGAACAGGAACACACATTCCCAGCCAAACCGAAGCGGGGCAAGCGACTCGTCAAGTGTGTCTGTCGCCAAGGGTGGCACGGCCCTTACTGTGGCGTCCCCACGATGGTGTACCACTCCAGTCTGCCTACAAAAGACAGGCTGATGCCCAGGGAGGTCCCTCGCCGAATCATCAACGCCATCAACGTCAACCACGAGTTCGACCTGCTACACGTCCGTTTCCACGAGCTAGCCCAAGCAGTGGACCTCTTCCTGGTGTGCGAGTCCAACTTCACAGCTTACGGTGAGGGGCGGCCCCTGCAGTTTTTGCACCTTCTCCTGAATGGGACTTTTGACTATGTGCGACATAAGATCCTCTACATCTTCCTGGACCACTTCCCCCAAGGCGGACGGCAGGACGGCTGGATTGCTGACGACTACTTGCGCACCTTCTTGACCCACAATGGAATGTCCCGGGTCAGGGGCCTGAGGCCAGATGATGTGTTTATCATCAATGATGCAGACGAGATCCCTGCACAAGAGGGCATTCTCTTCCTCAAGCTCTTTGATGGCTGGACTGAGCCCTTTGCCTTCCACATGCGAAAGTCTCTCTACGGCTTCTTCTGGAAGCAGCTGGGCTCCCTGGAGGTGCTGTCCGGGTGCACAGTGGGAATGCTTGCTGCGGTCTATGAGGGCGATGGCATCAAGCTGAGGCGGCGGGAGTACTACACCATGCCGGGGTTCCGCAAGTATGAGAATGAGACTGGTCACATTTTAGTTCAATGGTCCATCGGGAGCCCAGTCCACTTTGCTGGCTGGCACTGCTCATGGTGCTTCACACCAGAGGGCATCCTCCATAAACTCGTCTCAGCCCAGAATGGAGACTTCCCTCGCTGGGGGGACTACGAGGACAAGCGGGACCTAAACTACATCCGGGAGCTGATACGTACCGGGGGCTGGTTCGACGGCAGCCTTCAGGAATATCCCCCTTCTGACGCCAAGGAGCCTATGTATGCTCCTAAATACCTGTTGGAAAACTATGACCGCTATCGTTATATGCTGGAGAACCCATATGGCAAAAAGGGAGCACTGACTGAGCGGTAACAGACGTGGCGGAAGAGGTTTCTTATCCTGTGAAAGAGCTTGTGAAACAGCTGGGTCTCTGTCTTTAAAGGGTGAAGGAAAGGCTTTCAGCTGTTTGGTCCCTGAACTTTAGTCCTTGTTCTGCCTTGCTGCACCCATCAACTGTCTGTAAATGCAGGGTAGTGTCTGATGACAGGATGATTCCTGGGACCTGATAAGCAGGAGTTTCCCTTGTATTGGAGGGAACGGAAAGGCTCAGCCCTGGAAATACTATTTTTCCAGTGTTATCACCTTATTTTCGGGCCCCTGCCTTCATAAATCTGTGTCAAGCTGCTGTTTGACGTTTTCCTGCTGGCTCTTATCTCCTTCCAGTCAGAGACCATGAGTATACATTTTTGTATGCTTAGATTTTGACTTTTGGGCAGTGAAATATATTTTTATGCATTATTATTTGGTAGTCTCTCACTTCCATTGAATGCAAAGTGTCCACTAGCTGCACACACTTTTTTTTGTATGCAGAAAGTTTTGTATCCTTGTTAGAAAAGCGAAATCATTACAATACTGGCCACTGCAAGTTAATCGTAACAATAACAGCAACAAAACCAGCAAAGGGAAAGTAAAGACTTGGTTATGCTCGACATAGAAGATGTTTTGAGAGGAATGGGGGGCAAGCAAAAGGCAACCATGGGGCAGGGCCAGTTTGAGTATAATTAACGCTCATCCTGCAAGTGTTGTCTGGTTTCCCCAGAGCAGGCACAGACCCCCAGAGGGAGACCCATGGATCGCCTCCCAAGATGCAACACTGTCTGGCCGGTCAGCCAGTAATGCAGCTGAAGCTCCACGTGCAGAGAATGACAGACGGCTGACAAGCTCACAGCTGCAGTGTTATTGCTGCGCAGTGCCCTAAGATCACACTGAATGCCTCTGGAAGGTTGTAATCGGCCTGGCATACACTGCCGGCCCGAATGTCTGAGATGGGCTCCTCCACTGCGCACTCGTCTTGGCAGCCTGCCGCAGGATTCCCGGTGAAGTCCGGTGTTTCACAGTGCGCTGTTCATGTCCAGGAGAGAACGGCGGCCAACTTGCCACTACGATGGCAGCAGGCTGAGCCGTCGTCGCCAGGGCCAGGCACAGCCAGGGCTTTAGAGACATACCACTGTCGAAAATGGGAATATTTTTTGTGAAAAGGGATTGTAGTAAGAAAAAAGTCTGTGCAAAATAGTGAAATTGCTTGTAAATAAATACACATGATTATTTGGGACCAATATACAGTTATCGCTGGTTTTTAAAATTCTTGCCAAAGAATTGTCAGTGTCCAAGCCAAGGGCCGCGCTCTCTGCAATCAAGCATGAATTTGCAAGTTAATTTTTTTTTTTTTTTTTTTTTTTTTTACCACAGATCAGTGTGTTTATGGCTATTTTGTCACCTAAAGTATTGAATTACATTGTGTGATACAACTATGTTGTATTTTTAAAAGTTTGGTACATAAATCAACCTGTGGGTGATTAACATGATGCCAATTAACAATTCAGTGGTCACACCCCTGAGTAATAATTTGTATTATTAAACTAATTAGTAGAGGAAAACCAACATCTACTCTCTGAAATACACAATACAGTAGTTGCCATTGTCTGCCACTGAGAACTAGATGTTGGAACTTCGAAGTTGTTTACACCCATTATTGTTTAATACTCTTGTTACTGATTTTTTTTGTTGTTCCTGGTTACCATTGTATGTATATCTGAGTGTCAGATTACACAGATTTATTCATATGAAAATGTCCAGGTGCCACACAAGCAAAGGTTCTCTCAGATGGCTTTACTTACTTTTTTTTTCCTTCTTCTTCTTATGAACACATTTCTGAAAAAATCAAAAAGATATTTACGAGGAATGTCATTCTTGCAACTAACTGTAGATTTCTTACGTATTGTCTTTATGATGTCAGCTTTTTGGTATAGTGATGTGATTTTGTTCTTGATATAATTTATTGTTGAACTGTGCCTGGATTTTAACAAGGGGGAAAAAATCATGCAAATATGTAACCTGAGAAGACAAACAGAAAACACACAAGGTTAACAAGACTGTGGAGGCCTACCTACTACATTCCACTTCCATATATTATCTGTCTCTCATCCAGCCATAAATAACCACCAGATCTTAATGTCCTTCACTGACTCACCAAAATAGTGTCCATCTGTATCCGTCTGCTTGTTAGAAGCCTTTGTCATGCTGTTGATTTAGCAAATAATTGATTATAGTGGCCTGTACTATTATTGTCAACCCACAATGGAACATGGCATTTGGAAACAGTGTAAAAAAAAAGTAGCATCTTAAGATCCTAACAATCTCTCTGTATAAAGAGGATCTCAGTGTTTCTTTTAAAGAAGACGAGCTATTTGCTGGTGACTTGTAGATGCATGACCTTTGTGCAAAGCGTGACCTGGTGCCTATGCAGAGTTCTTGCCAGAATTCAGTCTCAGAAACAGCTGTTTGTCCAAAGGCAAAATTTACACATTTAGCTTTGATCCTGTTGTTTCATGAGTGTATTTTGTAAACAAAAATGCAGTTTACACACCTTGTGGATCCCTGACCAGCAGCTACAGCAGTGGGTGACACTGGGACACAATGACATACAGACTATTACAAACACTGACCGATGCAGTGATGCAGACCAACAGGAATAATGCGCTGATGTACACTGATGGTGATGTACACTGTAACCATGACATAGTCTGAAAGGCATAATTACAAACATTACAGTGATGTACACAGTCAGTGATATAGACCAACAGATATAATAAAACTACAGTGACAGACCAAGAGGAACCATGCACTGATCTACACTGACAGTGATTTACACTGTCACTGTGACAAAGACTGAGTACTGTAATTACGAACAGTTATGTGATGTAGACTGAGAACTGTGATTACACATGCTGCCACTATAGAGGGATGATCATGTCAGCAGCCTGGAATACAAAGGGGGGTGTGGCTGTCCCAGTGTGCACTTAGAGGAGCAAAGTGTTATGTGCTCTATGAAAATACAACCTTTAACTAACGGCGAAACAGAGCATATACACTTTCCATTTACGTGCATGACTTGTTGCCAGGTCTGCCTAACCCCTTTTCAAAGATTAGTTTCTCCTTGTGTGAAAAGGGTGCTTGGGCTCCCCAGGCAAACTTTGGCTGACTTGGTAACAAAGGAGTTAACACCCAATCCAGCACCCTGTTCGGTGTGCCGGCCTTCTCAAGCAATCGGTTACATGTCTCATAATGTGAAATGTAAAGTCACACCCATATCAGATGATTTGCAGACAACATGGTTGTGCATCTGTGTTTGCAAAAAGTACATCTGCAACTCCTGAACAGATTTAGACTTGTTTGATGATGAGTATCCACAGACTGATTTTGTTCTAAGTCTGCTTTTGCCGGCCCCTGGGCAAAGAGTTGAGTTGCCCTGTTTCAGGGTGTTGTTTTGCATCTGTTATTATGTGGGTTGCAGCCACTAGGAGTTCAGTCTCGTGTTAAATCCCCATTCAGCGAAGCAGCATCAAAGCTGCAGACTCCAGCTGTTACTTCAAAGATGGCTTTAAGGGAGTCATTGCTCCATTATATATTGCTGTACCTCAGAAACCCTTCTGTGACTCACCCAGGGTGGAGGGGTGGGAATGAGAGCCAGCCAGCCAACCAGCCATAGCAAGCTCCGCGCTTCAGCCTGGAATGGTTTGGCTAACTCTCGTGACGCAATGTAGTCCTTTATGATTCTTCAGCCATGTCCTGTCACTGAAAATACAACTGAGGTTGTGAGTCAAGTTAGACCAAGAGCTTACGGCTCAAATGAATTCCTCTTAAAAGCACATGGAGACCAATTATCTGGCATTCGAGGGAATGATACCCTACAGGGGGTCTGTCATCTTTCTCTTACTCTGTTTGACATCCTGAGTCCTACTCGTGAAAACTGTACAATGGTACCAAATTTCCTGGTATATTTTGACCAAAGGACCCTAAATAAAGGGAGAAGCCTGTGCCAGGATTTTATAATGGTGTCTAAAACACTCCATGCCAGCAGTTGTATGGTAAAGGGGAAAAAAAGAAAAATACTTATTCCTTTTTATTATTTTTTTTAACACAAAATGGGTAAAATTGTCCTGTATCACTGTCCAGTTTCTGATCACCGAATTCAAGCAAAAAGCCTCTTGTTTTCCATGACCAGCTGTGTGTTAACTTTGATGATAATGATTTGCAGAAAATATATGTAATAAATTAAATTAACATTTTTTTCACAGTATTGTGTGTCTTCGTTTATTTCCTGGAGCTCAGAGGCCATTTAATTGACAATGAAATTTTTAATGTTACATTTGCAGGAAAAGAATAGTTCTTTGGTTATTGTCATCATTGTTATGATCATTTTCCATCTTTATTATTTTTATGATAGACATTCATTAATTCCACAAAAGTGAACTTTGCAATTTTGCAGCCGCAAAAAGGACAGCACAAGAGAAAATGCAGCCTAACTGTACAATATAACAAAAAAAAAAATATAAATGTGATAGACATAAGATCAAAAGTGGACATCTATAGATGCCTTGAAGCAGCAGAAATCGTATGATCACAAACATAGCAGCAGGAATTGAATGTTTGGTAGCGGCAGAAATGACAGTACTGGAACATTGTATAGCCTCTCACATGAAATATCATTGCACTTTATCAGTCCTTGGTGTGTGCATGTGGTCAATTGCATGATGTTCATTGTAGACTCTACAATGAACATCATGCAATGTAGAGTCAACATTTTTTATTTTGTAACAACAAACCATTTCATCTATGGAGAGGAGAGTTGAAAATCAGTCTAGACAATTCCCACACTAGATGGCAGTATAAGCGCATTTTCACAAAAATGATGTTAACAAAAAGGTGGCAGTAGCGTAGCACTGTACCTTCTTCGTTTAAGATAGGTGTTGTCACCTTGTCACCCAATATCATCACCTGGCCTTACATTTGACTTGATGAATCACGAATCGCAAATGATAATTACACTGAAATGCTTTTCCTGGTAGCATAGTTTGATTCATAGTGGGTGGGGTTTAACTCCTGCCAGAATTTGGCCATGGACTAGTTTCCTCCCTTGGGGCAAAATTCTATAGCCTGCAGATGTGAAGTATCACCAGCAACTGGGGAGTTCATCTGTGCCATCGAGCAGGTACGCATGAAACAGGCAGTGATGCACTGAGGCAGTGAGCTGAACATCTGGTAAAAAAATTGATGAGCCTAAGCTGCACCATGGCCATCTGGTATATGTACATTTTTAATTAATTATGCCATGATGACTCAAGTCCATTTATAGCTTTGACAGGTTTACTTTGCACCTCGAGTACCACTGAGCATGAGATCTTACGCTCTTCCATAATTAGTATAATACTGGAATGTATTGTGGTTGTGAGTCCAAGATGCACATTCTCTTCTCTTAGCCATTTTATTGATGGCTCAGGGCTCTGTTTAATGGTCTGATTAGTCATCTTTCACTTCAGTTTCTACATCTGGATGGGTTTATACTTACGAAAAAGCCACAGTATGCCTTCACTGATGAGGTTGTCCCCATATTCTAAGGCAGGGGTGTCAAACTGCAGTCCTGGGGGACCGGAGCCCTGTGTAGCTTGGTTCTTTCCCTGTTCCACCACAAATGATTTAGCTCAACAGCTATGTGGTAATTATCACAAGGAGTCGAATCAGGTGTGTTAAACGAGGGGAAACACAAAAATGTGCAGGGCTCCGGCCCCCCAGGACTGGAGTCTGACACCTGTGTTCTAAGGTAACCCCCCCTCCATTCACACAGTAGTTTTACAAACACCAGGATGCACTCCAACACCTTCCACCTTCATCCAAACATCACTGAACATCTATGGGAAGTTCTGGAGCCCAGGATCTCCTTTTGATCTCCTTTATCCCTCAAGGACCTGGAGACTTTTCTTCTGGAAAAATCTCCCCACAGATTCCAGCTTCAAGGCGGACGTTTGGCGTTTGCTAATATCTGATTGATAACAGAAACACCTATATGCATTATTTGGTGTGCTTGCTCAAGACTAAGTGTCCCGTATGGAACACGGTGAACTGCTACTTTATTCCTGCAGAGATTCTGATACTGCCCCTAACCAGCCACACCTGTGATGCTGCCCCTAACCAGCCACACCTGTGATGCTGCCTGGGAAGCAGTCTTAGTAATCCTGCCATTTTTATTCCTGCTTTTGCATGCCAGTGCCAATGTTAATGATCAATGAAATTTAATGATTCGACTCTTTGGCAAATAATTTAACCACCTCTTCCCTGCTACTATGTACACTGAAGGGACAGTGAGGAGGGTCTGTCCACTGCCAGTTTTTCAATAGTTAATTTAATCACACCAAAATACAGATTACTTAATCGATCCATCGGCATCCAACTGTGCAATGTAAAGAACATGCAGAGAAGGCAAAACCTGTCACATACAAACAAAGCGATATTGCTATCAGCATGGTATTATATGTATGGTTAACCACAAGCGATTGTATGAACTCCATACAAAGCATGTTTTTCTCTGTGATTTGGGCTCAGTAGCTGGGTCCTGACTCCTGACCCCCCGCACACCGGAAATTAGCTCAGCCGCCGCGTCTAACCTGAGAGACTGAGAACTGTAGTTTGTACACTGCTCCATAATTCTGAAACAAAGTAACAATTGAGGGAATAGTTCTATAAATAACTAAATTGAAACAAGAACGTACTGGCGCCGGCACGGGTGGGTGATCCAATCAAGACCGATAGAGGGGGCAGGCAGACAGGCCCTTACTTATCTGTAGCCTTCCACAAGGACAAGTACTAACCGACTAACTAGGGAAAAAACGGCGAACATGTGCCACGTAGATGGAAGGTACTGAGAGAGGTGCCAAAAAGAGCTATAAGAGGGACAGAGCCGATACATATGGTTGAGCCTCTTCCTACATACAAGGGCGCGCAACCGCAGTCAGTAAGGGGTTACTGCGAAAAACACAATTACTACTGCAGACAGTAACATTTCATAACGGCACAATAACAACATAAGAATCACGCAAGAAGTGAAATACCCTAATCAGAGCGAACGAAAAACAAAATCACAAAGAGGGGCATAGGTGACATATTTCTGCTTGTCATACACACCCCTTTAACAGGACATCACTTGGAGAAAAAAGCTGAGCGTCATTTAGGTAACTTGTTTTTAACCACAGCAAAATATAACTGCGGCTCGCAGCTCCCTCTCTATCTCTTCGGCAGGGTTTTTCCGTTTTGACATTCTAAGTCTCCATAAACCGCCCAGAAATACCGAATAAAAACGCTGTCCGCTTTGACTTAGAGTCGCTCAGAGAGTCCCGAATGAGACTCATTACATGCACTGCGAGGGAGCGGGAGCGTTAGTCACGGTGTTCTGCCAATTTTTGCTGCTCTGCTAGAGTTTGCAACCGGAGTGAAATGTTTACATTTACAATTACATCTCTAGGTTTGTACTACATTGCAAAATGTCATACTCATAGTTTTGAATGGACATTTGTATAAGGATTTATGTTATCAAAATAACTTTCCTATACTTTAAAAGATAGTAGCAATTTTCCAAACTTAGTTTTCGGGCAATAATAGCTTTCTTTCATCAGTTAACGCAGGTTTAAGATAAACCAGGCGTGTCAGCCTGGGGGGGTCGCAAACCCGGATTCCAAGCTGTGTCGCCATGTGTAAGGTGCAGCAGCACTCTCTAGCCGTGCATCCTCCACAAAATGACCTGACTTGACCTGTTTGATGAGGAGGCATCGTAAATGTAGAATGTGGAGTGCAGCGCCGCCACGCACAGATGGCCACAGCAGGAATATATACAGAATTGTGTTAATTAACGGAGACAAATGTTCGGAAAATGGAATGTAACGAATGAATAAGTACATTTTATTGACATATTTATACTAGTATTTTTATTTCAGGAGCCTTAATGTACGGAAAATAAAATATAACCTATAACACAAAAGTGGACAATTTTATATAGCTCCCCATAAATGTCTCAGGGTAGGCATTCAAGGGCACTCGTGTCCTATTCGGGGGGTTCCCCTGAGCTCCCCCATAATTCGAAGCTTGGTGCTCAGGATCTTTGTATTCTACCTTTGTAGTGGAGCTGGATGAATTACTCCAAGTTTCGGTTCACATCCAACCAAAACACTGCCTAAATCACGTACCAACAGATTCAGACCTTGTGGAGAGGAATGTTTATTTTGTGTGTCTTGGAAAGAGTGGCAGACTATTGGACACAAAATGATTGTATTCCTTAGTGATCAGCATTTTTTCTTTCATTTACTGTTGGAGGAGGTATCTCCATGTTGGTCATCGGTGATCGTTGTGTTTAATGGGACGGATTCCTGCAGTGGGTGTGTCCAGCCATACACCGCAAGACTTATTTTTCAGAAGTAACATTCCACTGTGGTCCCTGGAATGTAAACACCCAACTTTTTAACATAATCTTACCCTTCTGTGCCTTATGTGCTGTCAAATGCACAATGTAGCTACAAACACCAGCCAGAGAAATGTTGGTAAAGTAAACAAACCACTGTAAACTGGGCAAAGACCAACAAATGAAGACCACACTTGGGTTCACTGCACTGTTACTCTCTGGGTGTGGTGGTGGAGCCAAAGTCCACTGGCCTGTCATTAGTGGGGATGCTGAGGTCCGGAAACCATAAAGAGATGGGCTTATGTTGCTGTGGGCAATGTCTGAGCCTCAATGCTCGTCTGTGTGTTTATTTTTACACTTAAGAGTTTTCTTGTCAATCTATGTCAGGTTCTAAACACACCACACAAACACGTCTAAAAATAAGCTCCACACACAGCCTTGCAACTGCATAGCGTTTAATATGCAAACTGCTGAAGGCTATATGCTATATGCGTAGCAAGCAAATTGATTAAATAAAAAATAATAATAAACATTATTTTACCACCTGTCTGTTGTCAAGTCTGGAATTTTCCATGGAGTTATTTTGGGCAGCTTAATTTGACACCCACTGTAGATTTATTGCAACTCTCACATTAAGCTATGACTGCAAACAAACCTTCTCTGTTCCCTCTTTTCGTTTGTTTAATCGTCCTCGCACAGAAAAATGTTGAATAAAACCAGCATAACTCAGTCCATTCTTGTCTTTTTACCTCAGTTAAGTGCCCTCATTCAGAAACTCGCCTGTTTCCATAGGTATTCACTCAAGAATCCATTTAGAATTTTATGAGCTTGCTGCTGACTGAGTTGCTGACCTACTCGTGTCTATGCCAATGCTTCCCCTAATAACAACAAGTGATCTGTGAATTTTATACTGCTGGCATGGCTGCCCCTTCCAAACAGGGCAGCGGATATACACTCAGTGATCAGTTTATTAAGCAGACCTGCTTGTTAACCCAAATGGCCTGAGTTTACAGAGGATGGTGCAATGAACAGAAACATTCAGTCAGGGGCAGCGGTGAAGGGCTATGCTTGTTACATTGAACAGAAATACAAGACTGCAGGCTGAGTGGTGTGCAGAGTTGCTGCTCTGAATGCACAACAGATCTGTGCTGAAGTGGTTCTGGAGGCAAAAGTGGGTCCTAACAAGTACTAGCTAGGTGTACCTAATAAAGTGGGTCCTATCTGGTACTAGCTAGGTGTACCTAATAAAGTGGGTCCTACCTGGTACTAGCTAGGTGTACCTAATAATGTGGGTCCTAACAGGTACTAGATATGTGTTTTTACTTTTCTGTATATGCCTTGCTAGAAATTGATTTTTCTTTGTACCACCAAGCACCACCGAGGCAAACCAAGTCCTACCTGGTACTAGCTAGGTGTACCTAATAAAGTGGGTCCTACCTGGTACTAGCTAGGTGTTCCTAATAAAGTGGGTCCTACCTGGTACTAGCTAGGTGTACCTAATAAAGTGGGTCCTACCTGGTACTAGCTAGGTGT
>JABFEA020000048.1:9886735-9908849 GCA_019775915.2 Cyphomyrus plagiostoma | reverse complement strand
GCCGCGCCCCGCCCCCCCCCCCCCCCCCCCCCCGCCCCCCCCCCCCCCCAGGTTATGCTATGTTTAACTTCTGAGGAACTCCTGCTCGTGGCTTGGTTGGTCCGCAGGCTTTCATTGAGTGGGCTTGACGAGGTAACCATTGAAGGTGATGTAGATGTCCATGTCGTCACTGTAGATGGCGTTCTCCCTCTCGCGTTTGTAAAGCCGCACCCACACCTCATCGTTCTGCTCCAGCGGCAGCATGACACTCTGGCTCTGCATGATGCTGCGGTCGCTGGGCTGCGCATACACGATCACCTTGGCCTGCTCGTTGTGCATCAGGTGCAAGTAGGTCTCCTTGAAGTTCCATGTGTGGATGTTGAGATTGAAGAAGTAGATCCCGGGCACATAGCAGTAGAACTTGCCCTTGAACATGTTGAAGTGCTCATCGAAGTTGACAAAAACCGTGTCAAAGACCAGGGCCTGGTAGTAGTCCACGCTATGCAGGGCCTTTCGCCTGCCTACGGAAAAGGCAGAATATTGGGTTTTGCAGGCATCTCCAGGGGCACCAACGTGACCTTTGCTCCCCTTAGGACCTGCGGGACCTCGGGAGCCCGGCGGCCCTGTGAGACCAGCCTTCCCAGGTGTTCCCCTATCTCCTCGGTCCCCTTTGTCCCCTGTGTGAAGGCAGGGAAAAAGGGATTACTCATGGATGCAGTAACGTGCAGATGCCGTTTCAGAGGTTTGCGCAGATGACTTTTCAAGGGTCTACGCAGATGCCGTTTCAGGGGTCTGCCCCAAAAGCTCTGCTGTAACAGCTGTGTCTAGGAGGATCATCCTAAATGACATTTGTGTTTTTTGCCACATATGCATGGTTCCGTGCCAGGCTCATGTGCAGAGAGCGGCCGCAGTGGACCTCCAGAACCTTCCAATGCAGTAGGAAACTATGAAAAAATGAAAACAATCTCTTAAATGAGTCATTTAGCCAGAAGGCTGAATAGAATTAAGTTACAAAGAGCTGACAGTCAAAAAAAACTGAGCTGTTTTGAAAAGTAGACGCGCATATCCTAAACCTAAAGCTCTACCTTTAAAGGAAGCAAAACGTTGAAGGTTGTAATCTAAATTGGGTTTCCGCTGAAATACCTTTGAGCCTGAAACTGTGTGGGCTCCAAGCTACCCCCACCCTTCTGCACATGGACAGCATTGGGGGATATTTGCTGCTAATACAAGCAATTGTTAAGCATAAGCTTTAAGCTATCATGAGTGAGGCATGGCGGAGCAGCTACCTTTCAGGATGGTCATGTTGATGTAGGTCCTCACTTCAGGCATTTGGTTCAGAGCCGGGGGAGGAGCATCCCCCGCTGATTCCAGGTGGTCACAGCAGCGATGGCATTGTCTCAGGGGGGCACCAGAGGGTGGTGGCACAGATGCCACCAGTGGGAAAAGCAACAGGAAATGGCCAAACATAGTGACACCTGCTGGCCAATAGGAGTCTTGTGTAAGTGTCACCTGAGTGATATGATCTGTACTGTACTAATCATGCATCCTTCCTTCACTAACTGTCTAGTATTGAAGAGAAATAATGAACCCCAATCATCCAATGAGCTGCCACCCTCTTCGTACATTATTTTAATTAACACACTCCATGTGATGTTGCACTGTGACCACATTTGCAGAGAATCAAAATCCTGAAGCTGGTTTGTCTACCACAAATACTGCATGTGCCGAGAGAGCTGGTAAATATTGCGTGCCGTCAGACCAGAACGGCGCCACTCGACGGCTCCTGGGACTGGCTCACCACAGAGAGCACATTAGGTGACGTTAATGAGAGCAGCGACTTCCTGTTTGAAGTTACCCTCTGATCACAGTTGGGACATGTTCTGGTGCAGTGTTTTGACACTGGGGTGAGGGAGGAGTGTTTGTGGGACACTGCAAAGCTGAGGACGAACAGCCTGTCCCATCTCACATAATGGTAAGTGAAAGGTTTTCACTTTTGCTAAGACAAAGACTTCGGAACCACTGAAGGAAATATTAATGCTCCCCCCAGCCAAGAATGGTTGAAAATTCCTGATCTAGGAGATCAGTGGTCCCACGCCCACGGGCATCAAAAGCTCCAAGTGAGCTGCTCCACCCTGCTGGTTCCCGGTCACCTCAGCAGCGGCAGGTTAAGCCCACTTTGGCTCTTTTTAATCGCACCAATGACTGCTCTGTCTTGGCACTGTGGGCCATACGGGTCTCGAGTCATTTGCATGACATCGGTAATTTCACATAAGGAGACTGTTTAAAACTCCTGTTTTGTCTTCACAAACGAGTAAGATTCAAATACTACTACTACTACTAATAATAATAATAATAATAATAATATTAAGTGAAACAGGCTAACTTTCCCACTTCTACACACAAAGAGTTAACCTAAAATGCCGGCAAACGCTGTCCCGGGGGGACTTTTAAAAACTCGTAGCTCGAGTTTCTTGCATTCGGAAGTAATAAAAGATTACATGCAATAAATAATTTCATATATGCAATATAATTTATTCAAAGTATCTTCTGTAAAATGTAATTTACAGAATAAGATGAAGGTCTGACTTACTGATACATATGCAAGTCGGCGGGAGGATAGAAATAAAGCCATGCAATGCAGTGCAAATCCTGTAGATGTGACGTGGCATCGTTGATCAACAATGGAGTTGATGAAAAGGAGGAATTAGTGAATCGGCTCACCTTTGTCTCCGCTGGACTGTCTCCCGCTGCTGCCGCGTCGATCAGCTGGGAACCGGGACAGGGAAATTTGTCTCTCTCTGCTGAGCTGGACTCGTTAGTCTTTTGTTAAATCCACGATGCACGCCCCCTCACTCCCTCCGTTTATAATTCACAGCCCCGTCGGAGAAGATGTGCGTCTGCAGAAACCTTTCCGAAGTCCCGAAGAAGGAGTGTCGGAATCTGATTTCCTAACATTACTCGGTGTGTGTGTGCGTGTGTATTCACAAAACAAAAAAGTAAGAAAGAAGAACATACAGTTAGGTCGCTTAAGTAAAAAGAGATGCTGGGCTTTTATCTGCCCAAGAAATATTTCAGTTTGGCTAACACCTTTTCGCAAAAAAATGCATAATTCCTAGGTGATATATATACCCGGTACAAATCGCCAACCTTTTCCGTGGTTCGTTGATGCAACTTCAACGTAAAAAAGGCGAGAAAATGTAATGAAATTATAATTAGAACTGTAGTATAACTGCTACGTAGGTAACAATATATAAACGCTAATAAAAGATGGACAGATTGGTTTTAAACAGATACAAGCATTGAAATGTAGTTAGATGACGATGGATGGATGGCTTTAAATAATGCCTTTAAAATGTTTCGTCACTATGATAACATATCTGTTTAGATGGTGCTCTTTGAGGTCTGCCATGACATCATTTGTTCTTTGTGATTATCCACGTTTATATCTTTTTTCTTCCATTTTATTATTTTTCCCTCCTTTCCTTCTTGATGGGCATTGTCTCTGAGCGTTACTGGTCCTCAGCCAGCAGCGTGTCACCGTGTCCTGAGGTCAGCCTGCCTGGCAGCATCTTGGACCCTGGTGCTTAGGGAGAGTCTGTGTCTGTGTGTGTATGTCTGTGTATTTATGCTTGTGTCTGTGCGTGTCTGCGTGTGTCTGTGTGTGTCTGTGCGTATCTGTGCATGTCTGTGTGTGGTCTGCAGCCTGACTTACCCCAGCCAGCTCGCCTGTGCTGTTGTGCTCATTCCCACATGCCTAGACCCCTCTTTTGCCACGCTGTCACCCACTGTCACCCGTTCTCTCTCCTTCTCTTCCTGACTGCATCCTGAATGCATCTCACCACATCCGGGAAGGGCGAGTAGGATTAAAAAAGAACATAAAGCAGTCAAAATGTCTGCCTGCTCTTCTCCTTCACTTTGCCCCCCAGGCTGGCGCACCGTTCACAGCCACCCTCTGTGTGTTTGTCCTGTACCTGTGGTGTGTCTCCCAAAAGGGTATGTCGGGGGCTCGTGTATCGGGAAGCTTCCAATGGAGGGCAGGTGGTACAGGAGCGCTAACATCCGAACATACAGGTTCCGGAAGAGTCTGCACCCCCAGGCCAACAGCAGGGTCAACAGCTACCACCCTCTGCCAGCTGTGCCCCCCCCCCCCTCCCAGGCACTGTGGCACTGTGGCACTGGTCACCCAGCTCACTGCACTCTGCATCTTACATGCAGTTACATGCACCAGTCCCTTCATGCTGCACATTCCATTCTCATACTCATATATATGTTATATATTTTTATGTATATTTATGTATGTGTGTGTATTTCACGTTTTTTAACTATTTTGTTGGTTTGTTGGTTTTTCGCTTTAATGTTTCTCTCTATAGTGAGGCTTATATACTTTATATACTTTCTACTGTGCTGTTTTCTGTTCAAGTTTTTTGATTTGCAGCATCTGTGGCGAGAGCGATAAGAATTTCATTATGTACTGCGCATATGATGATAAATTGCTTGAATGTTTGCATCTCTTCTCCCTTGTTGAATATTGTACCCCCCCCCCCCCCATCTCTTTCCATAGGCCCTCATTCGTGTCTTTGGCTGCTGCTTACATCTGTTTGAATGATCAGCTCCCCCCACTTTGCATTCCCCATAATATGTGCCGTACTGTAGCATCTTAAAGGGCTGCTGTTCGTGGCACTTCTGTTTTATTTAGGAGAAATACTTTCACTTGATCCCGTGGTCGTATTTTGTTCCTGTGATACTGTTTACCTTGGTTGGGTGTTGGTTTGGTTCAGTTAGTAAATTCACCACCTTAGAAATGAAGACGTCTGCAGATGCTGGAGTTTGACATAAATTACCCCCTAGAGATATAAAGAGATTTTGATGTAGGGGGAAATAAGCTTCAGCTTCCTTATAGCTCTTCCGTCCTTTTTTCCTTCAGCTTGATTCTATTTTTTTTTCCTTCAGCTTTAGAACATAAGAACTTGAGAAATTTACAAACGAGAGGAGGCCATTCAGCCCATCAAGCTCATTTGGAGAGAACTTAACTAATAGCTCACAGTTGTTAAAATCTTATCTAGGTCTGATTTAAAGGAACCCAGGGTTTTAGCTTCCGCTACACTAGCAGGAAGACTATTCCATACTTTAATGACACGCATTTTCTCAAATTCAGTTTAAAATTTTCTGCTAATTTTGATGTATGGCCATCAGTTATTGTATTTGAACTAATACTGAAGTAACAATTTGGTTGAACAGGATCCAGACCACTTAGAATCTAATAGACCTGGATCATGTCCCCCCTTAGTCTCCTTTGCTCTAGGTAACAGATTCAGCTCAGGTAATCTCTCCTCATAAGACATTCCTCTAAGACCAGGAATCATTCTTGTAGCCCTACGCTGCACCTTTTCTAAGGCAGCAATGTCCTTTTAAGGTATGGTGACCAAACCTGCACACAATATTCTAGGTGGGCTCTTAAGGAATTATATCTCCAAGGAATTATATAATCATAGTATCACCTCCCTTGACTAACATCCACACACCTAGAGATGTAACCCAACATCCTATTGGCCTTTTTTAATGCTTCCCAACACTGGCGAGAGTGGGACATGGAAGCATCAACATACACACCGAGATCTTTCTCGTAATCAGTTACCTTTATTTCAGTGGAACCCATAAAATATCTGTACTTTATATTTCTGCTCCCTGCATGGATTACTTTACATTTATCTATGTTAAATTTCATCTGCCAGGTATCAACCCATTCGCTAATTAAATCAAGATCCCGTTGTAGCCTCTGTGCTGCTAATTTAGTATCTGCTACACCATCCATCTTGGTGACATCTGCAAATTTAACCAGTTTACTGTATGTATTGGTGTCAACATTATTGATGTAAATTATGAACAGTAATGGTCCTAAAATTGAACCCTGCGGTACCCCACTATGAACGCAGGCCCACTGCGACATTCTACCTCTAATAACTACCCGCTGCCTCCTGTCTCTTAACTAGTTTTCCATCTGTTTCTCTGCGTTATGTTTGTTCTCTGTGAGACGCCCTGGTTTAAAAATCTCTGCAGGCCACCCCCATCTGTTCTTCCAGTCCCAGCGCTGTTCCCATGGCAACTGAGAATGCTCATGCAGCCCCCAGGTGTTGATCTTCCAGCAGCAGAAGAACTTCAGGGGAAAGTTCAAGCACTAAGACTAAAAGGAGGGGTGTTAAAGTGTGTAAACATCCACTGTGAAGTTCTGCAGCAGATTGTGGTTTCAGACGTGTGTATAAGATAAAGATGATAAAGAACTGTGTATCTGATTGTGTATGCTCATGCAAAAGTAGGACCAAAAACAAGGCGACAGTATTACTGACATCCTTGACTTTTTCTCCATCTTTTGGCTTGTGTTTCTTGTGTTTTTGAAGACACTTTTATTTCAAGTCAGAGTGGGTAGGGGTTAAGGTCATTAGGGTTTTCTGGAGTCCCAACAAAGATATGAATACAAGTGTGTGTGTGTGTGTGTGTGTGTGTATGTGTGTGGCCAAAAAACACACATCGACATTTCATGGATATTATATTTGCAGTGGGTCCATTCACATCATTGGTGTCATCAGTTATTTACAGTATTTATGCAATTGTGTCACACGTTAAACACATTCTGACACAGTTGTGTGCCAAGTTGTACATGCATGTCCAAGGAAATGGTTTACGGAGAGACTCTTCCCAGCCCTTAATCAGACATTTATTTATGACATCAGCCATTTATTAGCGACTGGATTTATTTCCAGAACAATGCATTGAAGATCCTCCTCAAAAGACCCAGAGACTGACTGCCACAGACCAGTAGGCGGTAGAGTAAACATACTCAAACCTGTCAAATTTGAGGCAACACAGAGTATCTGATGTTATCTGCTGTTGTTGTGTTCAATGGCTCGATGTTTGCTATCAGTCGTGTTTCACATGAGCTACCACTGTCCGAGAGTTGGTAAGGCTAAACGTGGTCACACACATTTAGACACCTTGTCCAAACAGGACCTCGCCATCCAAACCCATACATGTACTCAAACCTGAATACTGCAGAGAATTTCTCCATTTGATCTTTGAACGGATCCTTCCTTACTAGATTCACATCCAGGGTTCTAGATTATATTAAGGGCTCTAGATTCACATCCAGCATGCAATGCAGGGCACCAAAATCTCTATGCACTTTTAAGAGACAAGACACTGAAAAATGCCACTGTTTGTATGCTGCTAAAACTGACAGTGTCACAATGTAAACCTCTGGGAGCTGACAGGAGACCGTGGCAGGGTGGCCTCATTTCCTGCACCCGATGAAACGAATTTAATAATATTCCTGCACATTTTCGCCTATAAAACAGCAGCCTTCCAATGAAACTGCCAATATCCATGTTTGTACTAGACTTGCGTCAAGTGGCATTCCCTGAATTGTCATGTATAGCTCTATACAGACGCACTCTCATAAATAATACCTCCACCCCCACCTTCTTCCCTTTTATTTTCTTTAAAATCCTGATTAAAAGCTTTCCCAGAGCTGCCTTTCAGATACACAATTCGACTTCCAGAGGAGTGCATAGAATTTGCTCTGAGTCGCTGCAAAGAAGATTTTTCATCTGGTCAATGAATGGCCTCAAATCCCACAAAACACCAGAGACATTGCAGTACATTTGTGTCTCCTACAATATGTGGTACATTTGTGTCTCCTACAATATGTGGCTGCATCTTTAAGGAGAGAGGTGGTGCCATTCACACTAGTGGATTACACAGTTTATACCCACAGGGACGGAGGGGCGGGGCAGTTAGATCTACTGGATTTTAACTCATAGCTGAGGCACAGGGGAAGTTTTCTGGGACTTTCCAGACATTCATATCTCTCAGCCAAAACAAGGTGATGTCAAGTGCAAGATATAGCAGCAGAAACAGATGCTTCTTTGGGGAGAAACGTTGACTTCAGGCTGTCAGTCGGCATATTTTAATAGCCTTGCAGTCCAGCATGACATTTGTGGCGTGTTAGTGTATGTGCGTGCTTGTGTCTGCGCGTGTTACTGTATGTGCATGTTAGTGTATGTGCATGTTAGTGCATGTGTGTGTTAGTGTATGTGCGTGCTTGTGTATGCGCGTGTTACTGTATGTGCATGTTAGTGTATGTGCATGTTAGTGCATGTGTGTGTTAGTGTATGTGCAATGGTACTCTGGCTTCCATAATGAAAACATAGGTAACTACGTATGAATTCTTCTTCCATGCATCATTCCATTCATTCAGTCATCCATTCATTCATTCAATCATCTATCCATCCGATAACTGCTCTGCTCATCCCGATCAAGGTTGTTTGGAGATTATTGTTTTTAATGTAGATGATAAAGGTAAAACATTGTAATGTGATGGTTTTGGCTTATCTTTTTTTTTATTAAAAACTTGATAAAAATAGTCAGAACTATACTCTGGTGAGTATTAGTGAAATATCCATCTTCCATAATCTCTTGCCTGGTAAAGGGTTGCAGTCAGTCTGAAGGATATCCTAGGTGACATCGTGACATCCTGGGTGCCAGGCCAGGAACACAAATATGAAATATTATGTCTGTATGGAAATTCACAAGCTGTTTCCTCTAATTAGCATCAGTCACCGCAGCAGCCTTTAATTGTAAAGGCTAATAATTTGCACTCGTCTGGATACAGCTGGGGGGAAAGATTATTATTATACCTGTAATGATGTTATGATGTTTTTCAAAGAAAAGCAATTCTGCGCAGAGAGTTTTCAGAAATTAGTCTCCCGTATAAGATAATAAATATAACACATACGCTTTTCTGTCCTGACTGCGGGAGAAAGATTCTGGTGAATAATTATGTGACTCATTTCCCTCTTCCTTAGGAGAGTTTTTTTCTTTTCAGACACAAAAGGTGTGGGCAGATTTCGTTAGTCAGTCTCTCGGTGAAGCAGGGACTGGATGGCTGCAGACACGCATAGGCAGTGAGGCCCAGTGACATTGCTGCCCACAGGCGTGCCATTGTGCTTGACTTGGCTCCTTTGTGTGAGTGACACGGGGACCTTTGCCGCTTTACCCCCCCAAGCCGTGCTGGGAGCCACTTGTCAGCGGCTAGAATGCTGACACATTCAAGCAAAAGCAGAACGGCAGGGATGGCCAGTCACACGCGTGCGCCTGTTTTAAATAGTCGTCCGGGAAATGACTGATTGAGCTGATGGTCATGAAGTATTTAGCCCAGCATTTGCAGTCAGAAATCGTAGCCTGACAGCTGCCCACTCATGCTGGCCTAAGAAAGCTTACATGTTCCAGCTATTTTTCTCTGACTTATTCTTTATTTCTCTCTCTCTCTCTCATCCCCCCCCCCCACACCCTTTTGCCACTTCTTTCTCTCTAAGCATGAAATTTTGATCCAGCTACCCGCAATCCCTAAATGTTCTGTGCTCTGGGAAGAAGCTTCCGGGGTCCAAACGCCCGCAGGAATGCAAACGGCCCGAGGTAAAGGGGGTTTGACGTTGCATACATTTTAGAAAAACATTGTCTATTTCCTGTCTCAACCCCTAGTTCCGCACTCAGAACAGACGGCCCCCCATCAGCCACCCCTCCTCGCACCCCACCTGAGTTCTCTGTTAAAGGTCACACCGCACACATCAAACTGTGTTCACACTCACGCCCCAAACCCAGAGAGGCAACGCTCGAAAACAGGCACCGTATCATTCATTTTCAGTTCATACAGTTCAGTCCAGAAGCTGAGTCAGCTAACAGCACACAAGACATATCATACAAAGGCTTGTTTACTTTCAAACTATGATGGTATTTCACAGAAAGTAAGAAAAGTAAAAATACAAACTTAGTTTGCCTAAATGTGACAAGTATACTGCACTCGATCATGTATTACATACAAATTCATCCATACACTTCATGTCTAATGAGTATGGCCTTCTCCACATAAAAATCGTAAAAGAAATAAAATGCAAAATGTCAGATAAATTTCTAATGGAAATCATATTAATGTGACAAAAAACAATTAAGTGAATATGATTAAGATTAAGATTCATCTTTTTTGTCATTGCACATGATACAAGTTCATGAATAGGCCTACTGATATGGCAATCTGGACAGCTTGAGTGGGATACAGGACACAGGTCAGCCCTCGGCCATGACTTCATGTGATCTTCCTGCATCCAGATGCCCTCCAGAAAAAGATGAGCTACTTCCTCACACAAGAGGACTCCTATTAGTCTGTCTAATCTACACCATGGTGTCTGCAGGGAGCAAAGAGTTACAGAGCCAAAAGTCATCATGCTTTCTACAATCTGTGGTGCAAACCTCAATGTAACGATAAGGAAACACTCCCCCGACACGTCTGTCCTTTCTGACAGTGCTTATGAGGACGGCTGCAAAAATTCGCAAGGCATCCATTCATAAACTGTCCCTGTCCTAATTAGCTTCAAGGCCCATTCATGATTGTACTGGGAGCACTGGGAGTACTGATGTGACTTTTAGGCTTTTCAGGTGGACTTGTTGCCTCCAGAGAGCTCCATGTCCTGCAGTGACAGGTATCCACCATTGGAGGGCTCCAGTTTCACTGAGGAGAACCTGCCGGAGGTTATACCAAATGATTCCACGGGGGCACTGGGCCTATCTGCTAAACCCAGGTCATGGGGAATAGGATAGGGGTAGGGCAGCCGTGGGAAGCTGTGAAAGGGCTGAGAGGAGCCTGCAGGACAGATGACTGCTTTGGATGAAGGACATGCCACTAAAGGAGCAGGCCAGTGTGCTGATTCTCCAAAGCTGTTCGGCTCCACTTTCTCCTCTTCATTCTCCTCCATTTCCTGATCTTCCTGCCCAGTCCCAAAGCCTGAGTTGGGCACCTCAACATGCCTGTGGAAGTCTCCTTCCTTTGCTAAACACTCATAGGAAGAACTCGTTTGAAGAGAAGGTTCATAAGAGCCATCGTCCACACACTGCTCTCCTTCGGGGAGACCCTCACCCGGCTGGTAGCTGAAGTAGACGGAGCACGGCTCGATCTCATAGGAGCTGGGGTACTTGGAATATAGGTATCCTAAGTTGGAGAAGGTGGAATGACCACTGCTGTCCCACTGTTTGGCCAGGTCGCTGAACTCCAGGTAAGCCGGGGGAACTTTCTCTTTGGAGATCTCCAGCACCGAAATATCCTCGGAGTTGCGTAGAATGTCGAAAGACTCCGGCAAGAACATGGGACTTAACCATTTCTGTGGGGAACAAGACAGCTTTGAGCTGCAGGTAATGGGGGTGGAGTGCTATAGGCTCAGCTGCTACATCCACCTTACCAAGGGAGCATCGTTGTTAAGGCCGTCAGGAAGAGAGATCTATCTAAGCGGTTAAACAAAAGCATCTCTGGCATTTCAACATCATCCCCCATCAACCAGCCTCTTATTTACCCAGTTGCTGTAGTTACACCTTTCTGTTGTAATCACAGTAAGCGTGCAAACGGAGGCTGGCTTTCAGTTATCATCTGTTCTAGATACTCTGATGACGTTCTGCACGTCAGGAATACTAAAGCAACCATTCAGTTTGTCCTCTCCTTCCAGTATCTCACCCCAAGCGCTTGCTGAGATCAGGGAGAGTCCACACCCATGTGCATCTGTTACTGACGTTGATGCAAAGACGCAAAGAAAAACCACACCAAGAGCCGACACTCAAAAGACACTTCCCAAGGAAACCGGGGCTTTTGGTGTGGTGCACTTCTTCCTCAAACTCATCAGCGTGAAGCTTTTTTATCAGAGACACCGTTTAAGATGGGAAAACAATTTGCGTTAAACCACATTTCATTTATCTTTTGATATGCACATGAGACAAGCCCGTGCTTAACCCCGGGTACCTGGAAGTTTCCCTCGTGAATGGAGTGGAGGCTGGCAAAGTATTTTGAGGGGTCGGGGATGTGCAGACATTTAACCCGGTAGAACCTGCCAACAGGACAGGGGAGATAGAGAATGAGCAGTGGCAGGTCACACAGCCTTGAGTCACGGAAGAGTCACAAGTGGCCTCACCATTTCTCCTGGTAGGTGTGGCATAGGAAAACCATCAAGATCATCATGAGCATGATGCTGGACACAAGCACCACGGGGACTTCCACACTCCAGATATAGCCTATAGGACATGAGAATGGCAGCTGATTCCGCATCCAGATCATCTTCTTACGCATAATTGAAAACCATACCACTGATGATTATGCAAGAACATCAACAAATTTTACAGCCAAAATATGTAGGTGTAAGATCACCCGACCTTAATGGCATGATACCTTGTGAGGGGGGCAAATTCCCAACCTCTGACCTCCAGGAAGTAGTCGGGCTCCAGTCACTCCAAACCCCTGAGAGTTCCTTTACCGATGGACGGACCCGAACCCGGGCCTGATACAGCGCTGCCTTCTCCAGTATGTCTTCATTTAGCTCCACCCACATTTCCCGTTTATAAATGCCGTCCCGCACCACCTGTGCAAAAGCAAACCACATGCTCATCATCCCATAAAGCCGACAGCCTCCCAGCCAAAATGCCCCTTAACCTGCTACCCCATAGTGCCCCTTAACCCGCTTCCCCATAGCACCTCCTAACACGCTTCCCCATAGTGCCCCTTAACCCGCTTCCCCATAGCGCCTCTTAACCCGCTTCCCCATAGCGCTGAGCACTGCCACCGAAAATTTGTATTTTTCTCCCTTAAGCCCAAACATTTACGCCAATATTATTGTCACATTTTTCGAATGTTTTTTTGTTATGATAAAAATTGCATACCTTTAGCTAGATAGTCGGCCTATAACTGACTTTGATTTGATTTTTGATGTATATTCAGCCAGATAGCGACATGTTTTATTGAATATACCTCGATAATTGTTTCACTGACATGTTATATTACATTCATCTAGCTAGATAGTGACATGATTTATTGATTATTGCCATATATTTAGATTGGTAACAACATGTTTGTTTAACTGGCATGCATTTAGTAATTACTACCGTAATAAATTGATTTTGCTTTACTAATATGCATTTAACTGCAGACCTAGTTGTATTACACGTAATCCACATTTTCAGGCACAGACTGAAGCAGTAGCTATAAATATTATCATGGTGAACAGTTATATATGGAGAATTGTTGTGTTATAAAGTTAAAACTGAGGGTACACACAGTTAACAGGGGTCCCCTCTCGATACAGCGATCAGTAGTGCTTCTAGCAGCGAACGATACTTGCTGCCTATTAAGGTGGTACAGCTGTGGTTCAGCTATGCTGCAGTAGGGTAGTATATGAAAAATTTACCGTATAGCGGATGCACCAATATGGCGTCCAGCCTTAACCCCGGATTCCTTCCAAGCGCTTACCTTCCATCCATGTTTCTCAAGCTTGAACTGCATTTCAAACTCATAATCAAATATGAAAGGTGACAAAGGGTGACCGGGACTCCAGGACATGTTGGACTTGAGTATAGTGGGGCTGCCGGGGGGGTGCATTTTGACTGCCAAAAGCAAATATGCACACATTAACACCAAACGTCCAGTCACGCACCCACACATTTTTATGCTAGTTTAACATATCAGTTAACAGACCACTTTAGGGCAAGTAAAAAATGCAGGGAAACTCACTGTTATTTGCTGGTGAGTAATCGGGTATCCTGACTACGGTGGAGTTGTTACATGTAACATTAAGTGGTATCTTGTCCCTAAAAATAAATTGCTGGAAGGAAGGAAAGTTACGTCAATAAAGATACTAAATAGTCCAGATGATTCATCTTTTCATTCGCCTGGGAAAGGATCCAGCTCCCCCATATCACAGTAAGCAATTCGAAGGTGGATGGAGGGAGGGATGGGTGGATGGATGGATCTAGGGTAACAATTCAGTCACACCAATGTATTTATAACCTGCGCAGGCTCATTCCTAATGACACTGCATTTTACCTTTAAGTTAATTGTGCATTTTTGAATAAGAAATTGACAGTAAATTGCATGGTACAAGCACCTGTACGGTCCTGGGTTCGGTACCAAACCTTGTGAAGCTTCTGCATTTTCCCCACGTTACACGATTTTGTGTTGGTAGTCTGGCCCTTGTGAGACTCACCATTTTATTTAGTTATTGCAAAATTTAATTACTCTTTTGTTTCAAAACAAATATGGCTTTAAACGAGCGACCCAGTTTTCTCTTATGTAATACAACTTCACAGAAAGAACATCAGTTGTCAAATAAGAAGGACAGAATTTCTGAAGCATTGAGCTGTAAACTGAGAGACTGGTTTTCTGTACCAAGCCCATCATATTTGTGATATCACGACCATCTCAGAAAGGCTCTCTATGCATCTGGAAGAGTTGGGCTGTCGTCGCTTACATTTGACACAAAAACAAGATGGCAGCCCCTCAAAGTGCCGTCTGATCCCAGCACAGGCTTCAGATCACATCTCCTGACACTGGTGGGACAGAGGTGAATATATTCAGGCTTCTGCAGATTCAGATGGATCAGTCTGAAAAGTAAGACATGTTCCCGTCCACCTGGTTTCCCTTCAGCGATTCTCACTTGTTTGCCTTTTGTCCTTGGAGATGGCAGACCACCCCTGGACCTACTGCGGAGGAGTTCCAGACACAGGTGATGTTGTTGACATAGTCATTGACACAGTGAAGACCTTGGGACAAAAGAAAATGCAAATTGTCATGCATTTCACACTCCTTAGAGAAGAGCTTCGTGTGAAAGTGTCAACTAGAGATCACGACACCACAGTCATTCGGCACCAGGGGTAATCTCGACAGTACCCCCATCTACCCCGCCATGTTCACTTCTGTACATTGTGACACTCAGCTCGTTCTCTGGGACGACCACGAGCTTTAGAATGAAAGCCTCATTAGGACTGACTACTGACCTGCTGACCTCAGAATGGTTGCTGTCAGTCACGTGCTACAAGTCAGTGTCACCGTGGAGTTAATTGCAATGGACACCTGACTGGGTCACAGGTAAGAGCTGACATGAAGCCAACAGCTACAGGCTTTGAGGAGTTCTGTTTTGGAGCCTGAAAACACAGGATAGATGAATCCAAAACCTCCGTCTTTTAGGGATAGCATGTACTTACCTTGGATGGAGAGAACAATCCAGGGATGTAGCAGGAAGGTCAGAAGACTCAGATGCACAGCCCCCATATCAGCCTGTTGTCAAGAGAAGAAGCTCACAGATAAGTAAAGCGCTCGTGACGATCTGACAAATATCTAAGCTCTCCTTGGTAAGTGATTGTTAGTAGCTAATTTTTCCTTGTCTTTGGCGATCAGTGGTAAATTACTGGTGGAACAGAGGATTAGCAAATTTGCTTTATCTGCTTCCTTCCTGGCCCACGGAGGCCACGATCTGCCAATGATTAAACATTCTGCGGGGGGGGGGGGTTGATTGGCTGCCATGATTATATCACACCTTTGGAGACAAAGTCTCTACCCTGGTTCTACAAGTGTGGAGCTTGCATTTTATCGGTTTTGTCGTGGGGTCCCCCCACTTTGAACTGGAGCTGCCAAATTGTGAATGGTGTCGGCAAGGGTGTTGTGGGGGGGGGGGGGGCATAGACACCATAGTTGATTCAGGGGGGCTTGTGTATGTAAATGTGGATGGAGGACGAAGCGTTTTCTCAGGGGCTTAAAGGTGTGTGTGCCCTGCTGTGGGTGGTGCCGTGTCCTGGGTTGTTCACTGCCTTATGTCGGTAGCTTCCGGAAGGGACCCTGCATAGCGTGCTTCACCCAAGCCTGCACTCTTACTTCAACAACTGTCTGGTGCTTAGACCATAGGCCTGTCATTGGTTTGAAAATCTGCATTTAATTCCAAAACATGCAACAATAAAGAAAAGTTTGAGACCAAGTAACCAGGAAAAGTATTTGCAGATGATCTCTTGCATTTTTTGCTTGTAAACATGAAAATAATATCTTTAAATACAAATGTCTGGTAAGTGCAGTATAAACAGCAGCTGTTTCTGTACCTCCAAAGCCCAATACACTTTTCTTCTGACTTGTCGTACACTCATCTTGCCACTTATCATCGGTTTACTACTGTGATATGATTGGCTGACACTATGTGTGCTATAGAAAATGAATCAATACCCTGCTAACCAATCAGGTTAAAGAATTCAACAGCACAGTGGTATAAACTAATTTAATCTCTAGTCTCAAAATGCATTTGATTCCTCGCATCCTGGCTCTATCAGGATCCTGCACCCCCCCAAAGAACATTCCTACTCCGACTGCTCTCTTTCCCACACAGGGAGGGGGGAGAGGTTTGTTAATTTCCAAAACCTGCAAATTTACTCCTCTCTTAGTTCTTGGTAGTTGTATTTGAATGCCATGTAGTTATTTTGACTAACGCTGAAAAACTGCATACTTTTATAATTTCTCACCCATAGGGGGCACAAGGGAACTCTGCTGAACCGCTGCACTGGCTTTCATTTGCCATTCTGGATGATGCCTCATCCTTAGGGATCAGAAATTCGGCCTGACCTGCCTGCACTCCTTCTACTTACAAAGCTGGGCAGGATCTGGGCCTCATCTTGACACGTAGCTGAATCTCAGACGACCTGTCCTCCACTCCACTGCTCACCGCTGAGCTCACTGATACTCTCCGGCTCGAGTCTCTATCTGTCACTTGCTCTCCTGCTTTCTTTTCTCTCCCTCCTGAATCCTCTCCTCTCCCAAGGTACCTGTGATACCCTCTGCTCTGTCCTCATCTCATACAGCGACACCCTCCATCTCCTTGCCAGCCTGTCCACAGCGCTCTCACGCCTGGCTCTCAGGCATGATCCAGAGGAATGGAGAAAGTTCTGGATTGCTGAGAGTAAATGGCAGAGAAATAGGATCACTGTGTATCTGACTGAGTACCATTCACCTCTATTATCTTTTTCTGCTTTAATGCTTCATGCAAAAAACCACCTACTACCAAGACACCCAAAATATCGTCAAATCATTTTTCACTTTCAGCAAACTCCTCACCCTCGCAGCCACCACTCTGATTGCTTCAGTTGATTCATGAACAGTGGTATTGTTTATAATGTGCTATTTACCTCACAAATCATTTGTAATTACTACACATGCAGTACTGGGAAAAAAGATTTAGCCAGTCAATGAAAATATTTAAGGCTATTTTTCAGGGTAGTATATTGGTAGACATGTATATTTGCGCAGAGCCATTCAACAGCTATTCAATGTACGGTCGGGTATTACACACCAAACACACACTTCAACAATGGTTTTGGTTGAACATTGGGGGGGGAGTTTGAAGGGGTTGCACTGCTTGTTGGATTATTGTGGGGCTCACACCGCTCCCCAAGTTCTCTCCATAATTTATGGCCATGATTTACAGTGATCACGGTTATAGTGATCAATCACTTATAGGGATCTGGAATTTTAGGACAGAATAATTTCTATATAAATAATGTTCAGATAATCCCCTTATAGTAATTTTGTAACAGGCTTATAGTGTTCATTTTGGGTCCGCAGTACAGAGCCCCCTAGTGTCAAATGAGAAGAACCACATGTTAATCTGTGCTCTCAGATTAATAATCCGTCCCACAGATTAGTGAACCGTCTGCATGGATTTGCAACCGTACTTATTTCTTTAGACAATGTGGAATAAAACAAAATATAAAATTAAGTCAACTCTTAAATCTAGATAAATTGGACTTACAAATTTTAATTTCTCTTCCTATAACGCAAAAAATGGTTTGGTCGGTTCTGTTTAGTGCAGGTCAAACTAAATTGCAGTATTTCCAAATGAAATGCCTCACAATGTAGAAAAAGCAGCAGCAACATATTTAATTTTCTATCAGATTTTTCTTAAATGTCATTGAGTTGTCAGAGAGGTGATACACCTGGTTTATCATCTCCATAGATTCCCAGCAGACCCAGAAAGGCACAGTAAGTGGATCGCGGCTGTCAGACGGAAAAATCGGCAGCTCACTGAACACCTGTTATTTATATGTATTTGTTAAATTTCCCCCTCAGCTCAATTAATAATTAAGTATTTGATTTCATTCATTATATAACTCAATGAGGTACTAATCAGCCAAGCATGGTCGAGCGGAGTCAAAAATGACATGGGTGTATTGGAGGGTTCCTGCAAAAACTGGGGTGACACCCTTTGACAAACATGAAACGATATCAAACTCTATCCTACACTGCTGCTTATGCACCAACATTAAGATCATTTAAACATCATTTTCTTTGACTACCTAAGACATTTTCACTGTGCTGTACTTTTCTCACATTTTTGGACATCCCGGCCAAACGTAGCTCCAGTCCCACATCTCTAGACAAAAGCAATTGCTTAATTAATGAAACAAAATGTTAGTCTGTCTGCGATTTTCCTGTCTTATGCACGCAGGATTTTGGGTAGATCTGTAGTAGTTGTTTGCTACAATACGAGCAGAGTCTCATCAATAGACAAGAAATTAAAGAAACTGTCATTTGGGGGACGGTAAGGTAGAACTGGAAAGGAACTGATTCACTCCATAGCCTTGATCGCCGAGCAGCGACTGAGTGACTCCCCTTAGCTTAAAGTTATATTTACCTGTGGTCAGCAGATGCTAAAAATGGACAGGTAGCCTGATGCGGGGTATATGTGCATACTTTTATTCACTTTCATTCACTCATAATCGGTAGTTTTATCATTAGTATTGTCATCCTACACTAGAACAAAAGGAAACAGAAGATGTTATTTACTTTAAAAGAACGACCTTTCCCTAAGCAGCCTCTGTGTTACAATGACCTCTTTGACATCGGGGGGAATTCTTATACATTCACAGTTAGTAAGACCAACAAGTGAGTATTTTTCCCTGACATGAACCATGTAGCAGGCTTACCCCTCTTTCCAGCTTGCCGATCGTCAGTCCCGGGACCAGCAGGCACGACTTCACCCTCACAGTCGCTCTCTTGATGTCAGCCGGTGGATCTCGCTCAGGATGAGGCTTCTGCCTTCTCGACCTGAGTGCCCAGATACATTTTATGGTGACGGGGCTAAACCACGACTTTGTTTCTGACGTTAGTCCAGCTGTCCGGAAACTCAGTACAGAGTCCTACTATTCCTCTGACACAGATCAGGCTGCAGTTTTGCATACATTTTAGTGATTGAAATGCGATTAGGTTTTTAGCCAAATGTTACCCGTACAGGTATAAATAGAGACAAGTGTGATCATACAGACCACATCCTGTTTCACTGAACCCAAGCAAACATTTCAGACTTCCATATGTATAAACAAGTACACGCATTTAGTGAAACACCGTGCCGACTCAGGGGTTATTGCCACTGAAACGTTGCATGTAAATTTGCAAACTGCTGCCGCAGCCTTGCTGTGTGATACTTTAAGTCGATGTAGTGATAGATGCACTGATGTGCCTGTCAAACTGTCGGCAGGTTTGCCGCAGGGGAGGATCAGCAGAATGCTTGCCGCATGGCTTGAATGAAATAGAGAAGGTTTATCTGTGATAAAACACAAACACGCAGCGTAGCTTAAATGTGTCTCGGAAGGTTGCCAATCCACAGTATAGCTAGGGAAGTTCCATCGGACTTCTCATCAACTCTCAGCTAATTTCATTTTAGCGCTGTGGTCACGCTGCTTTACTGCCAGCAGTAACATTCCTGGCAGGAGCACTGCTGAGGTGTCCATAAGCAACACCCTGGACATCACAGACAGGATATAAGCCTGGCAGTCAACGCAAATCACTATGACTGCTTGGTTGTGACTCACACTCGTGAAGGATTTTCTCCAGACTAATTTCCCAGAACGCTACAGAGTGGATGGATTTGCGTGTTTTTACACAAAAAGAACGCTTGTCTATTTTCATGCGTCCACTTGTAGCGCTTCCCCATGTGAAATACATTACAGTGAATCTGCTAAACTGAAACACACCAGGATAGTCTTTCAACCTGCATAGCTGCTTGTCCACCAATCCCCCAGCATCCATGTTGAGTAGGTGGGCTTGGTGCTGGGGGGGGGGCAGTTTCGCAACAGTTCCATCACCCCTCTAAACCTCACAGTGGCCCAAGCGCCGTCTTAAAGGTCAGGCCTGTGAGCGGAAATTGCTGTGGTGCATTGTGCAGTCCGTGTACAAAGGCAAGAGCAAAACAACAGAAAACAAAGACATACGACTGCAGACCACAGTGAGCGGTAACAGGGGGAGGGCAGGCTGTGCAGTGAAGGGTGAGGCGAGTTTAAAATAAAGGCTGAGATGGTTTTGAAAGCGAAATTGTGCAAGGCGTGGTTTCTGCTCAAGCAACAATGTGAAGGGCATCGGAGATGAGAGCTTCAGAATCTACTCGGACACAAGCCCCACGGGCCGCACACGTCCTGCAGAACACAAACTTGTGTCGGCAGCAATCTCTATTTCAGTCTGATGAATATTACAGGCAAGTAGATCCCTGCATTTACAAATTCAGTCCCTTTTCCACATCTGTGCTCTCCTCACATCATGTTACCAACATAAACAAGGGAGTATTATTCACTGAATATGGTACTAAATATGAGTATCAGTCTGCATTAGTCACTGAGCATGATCCACTAGGGAAAGGATTATTGAAGGCATGAATAAAACTGACAGCAACAATGGTAAAACTGGCAACAGATGGAGGTGGCCGTAGTCGGACGGATTCACAATCTGCAGAAGCTGTGAAGGAAGCTTCTCTGATAGCTGATTAAATGTGAGAAATGCAAGTCCCTCAGAGTGCAAAGACCCCCCTCTCTAAGCCCCCACTGGCCCCTGGCTCAGTCTCGCTGCTCTCACACTGTTAGCAGTCGCCGACCGCAAATCGCCGGCTATGCTCGCACCCTGGCCCATAACATACTGACCTCATTTTACCCAGACGAAGCTGCCTGCTGTGTCCCGCCTTGTAAGGAAGAATCATTACTGTCTAGAGGCTGCTTGCATTGTCTCACCCCTTTTCCTCATACACAAAGCAATCATTTTCCAGACTAGTTTAATTTGACCCATAGCAGCCTCTCCACCTGCCAGGTTTGCCCAGTAACGCAGGGCAGATTGTTCCCATGGTGCAGCGAGGCTGTTGTCCGGTCCGTGAGCTTGATGGGCCACGCAGGCACACCGCTGATGTTTGACAGATCCCTCAGAGCCATCCGCGTGCAGCAGGTTGTGCTATAGTGCTGTTAGCTTGGTCCTCCCGCTATTTTTTTTTTTTTTTTTCAGAATGTCTGAAAAACGTCCCAGAAGCAAAACCTAACGAAAATGCCCATAGTTACCAAAATCAAATTTGATCACCTTCTCTGTAGGAGTGGAACCGTGAGACACTGTCTAATAATGCCAATATGATCCATACATACACACACAGATTAGGTATCTATATCTTTATGGAGACTCTCCATTCCAGGGGCATAAATCTAATCCTAACCCAAACCTAAACTTAACCATAAGTAACCAAACAAAATACAAGACACACACACACACACACACACACACACACACACACACACACATATTCTATCTCTGGCCACTCATCTTTTTTGCAATTGTGGGTGAAATAAATCACCTAAAAGTTCTACCTAAAAAAGTCTGTTTGTTGCTTCTCTGCGTTTCCCCAAGCCAGACCTCATCAGTACTCTGCTCGTCCTTAATTAAAGAAACTGCCTTTGTACTTTGACAGCAATGAAACATAAGGGACATGTCCAACAAAGTGCTGCCACAGTGTCACAGAATGATGCCACTTGCTTTGAAAGTGACTCATAGTTCAAAGCTGAGGTGCATGTTAACATCTTCAGCATGAATAATCTTCTCTCATTCTTACTCATTTCCAGGTGCTCTTGTCCACTAGGATATTTATGGTCTTCTGGACAAAAAGTACCCAGTAACTTGTTTGCGGATGTTATTTTAACCCTCAGCCCATAAACATGCCATGAGCAGAGCATAGCAGAGCAGAGCAGAGCTCTGAGAGACAGCAGCCCACTCCACCCTGTCCACCCACCCACAGGGTCTCCTTGACCATGGCTGCAAGAAATTTGTGCTTCTTAAGACATACACTCACCTAAAGGATTGTTAGGAACGAATGCAATTATCTAATCAACCAATCACATGGCAGTTGCTTCAATGCATTTAGGGGTGTGGTCCTGGTCAAAACAATCTCCTGAACTCCAAACTGAATGTCAGAATGGGAAAGAAAGGTGATTTAAGCAATTT
>JABFEA020000048.1:9830218-9853513 GCA_019775915.2 Cyphomyrus plagiostoma | reverse complement strand
GTTCAACCCCTTGAATTAAACCTTAAAGTCTGCACTTCAATTCTGTTGTAGTTGTTTCATTTCAAATCCAATGTGGTAGCATGCAGAGCCCAAATCATGAAGATTGTGTCACTGTCCAAATATTTTTGGGCCTAACTGTATTTGAGCATTTGACTGCCCTGCAGGAGAGCTTCCAGCAATACCTTCCCAGCTTAGAGGCATCTCAGAACTTGCAGTGGGTGAGCTATCCCTCTCAAGCTATGCCAAGACCAGAGCTGGGTCTAAGTAACACAGTGCTGGAAGCACTGCTTGCACTGCAAGCCTGCAGTGGCGGTAAGGGACTTTTTTGAGATGGCCATACTTTCTCATTTTTGGGTTGCTCATCCGAAGCAGAAGGAATTATCCTGTTTGGCTTGGAAAGTTGTAGGTGTGTTAAATCAGTTTGGTACTATATTCCTGTGTGAGTCTGGAGTTTCTACTCTAGCAAACATTACAAGTAAATGTGGAAACAGATTAAATATTGAGCATGACCTCTCAAACACTGACCCCAGAACAGACCTGTTGGGTAAAAGATGCAACAAATCACACATGGCCCATGAGGACTGACTGAGCCTAGATTTGATTCTGAGAGCAAAAAAGGTGTATGCTTCGAATGTTATATTCTCAGAAATATTGAAAGTTTACTAAAATGTCTATTTCACTAGTGTCACAGTGACTTGTATTTTGTCATTTTAAGTCTAAAGACAAACAATATATAGTGCAAATAATGGAAATAACAGAAAATCAATCAACTAAACAAATGTATATATTTCAATTTTAGGTGCTTTGCATTCTTTGAAAAATTGAGAGCTGATTAATATTTCTGTTTATTAAAATGTTACAGGGGTATAAATGTGATCCCGTGTCCCAGAAAGACAAGAAATATCTGTTTTGCATGGCAACATGAAAAAGTTTGGGAAACCCCTGAATTAGAGGAATTGCCTATGTAGGACACATCCATTGCTGGCACGAGGGTAAAAAAAAGCACACCTTTATGAAATCTCCAGAAGAAATCAATAGTAGCAGAACAGGTTGTTGTAATAAAATAGTGACTCACTACTTGGCACCATCAGAAGATGCCAGTCTTCTAACCAGTCAGCTCACTAAAATTCTTCCATGCTAGAGCTGCCCTGGTCGGCTGCCAGCAAGGTGAGTGTAAAGTGTGATGCCTGGCAGCAAATAGATCACACAAGCTGACAGAGAGGGACCTGATAACCCAGCAACAATCCCTAACCTGAATGGCAGCAGATCCCACCAGCAATGTTCCACTGGCAAATATGAAGCCTCCCCAGAAGGGTAGAGGCTATTATAGCAACAACGTGAAACCAGGTTTATATTAATACCCTTGGTTTGGGAATGAGATGTGGGACAGGCTGGTGTACGAAAAGTGTACATTCCATTTCAGAGAAGCTACGAACGGCATTGAAGCATGATGCATTCATCTGCCCGTTCATGTTCAGGATCTGGTTATGTGATCAGAGCTGTGTTTCTGCATCCTCTGCCTTAGGAAACAGACGAGCTGGCGGAATGGTGGAACTCAGTGCAGCGTGAGTCATTCTTGCAGTTGATCTGGTCAGGATGTTTGCTTTGAGGTGCTGTTAATGTGGCATGGCAGCTCTCTGACTGCCAAACAGCCAAACGCTTTCCTTGTCATAAATGTTTCACTGTGGTTTTCCCTTAGCCTGGGGAGCTGTATCACTAGAGCATGGGGCCGGCGAGGAAGATGAGACAGAGTAAGAGCATCTATGACATGGATGAATCTTCTTCACAGTAACTAATATGGATGGAATCTCTTTGCTCAGTCAGGTGTAATTATGGGAAAGGCAAAGTTTGTGAATACAATTCTTCTTCTTCCAGAATGTTCCATATGAATGTGAACAGAATCCAGAGGGGAATCGAATTCTTCCTCTGTCTTCTGAAGAAGCACAGTAGTGCGTTTGGGGGTCACATAACCCAGCTGAAGGCTGTTGCTGACAAGTTTGACAAATCAAGCAAGAGCCTAAAGGTCAGGGCCATTACTGGGGGCACTACGGGAGCCCTTGGGAGCGTGGCCACCGTGACAGGCATCGTCTTGGCCCCCCTGACCATGGGCACTTCACTTGTGGTGACAGCAATGGGGGTGGGAGCGATAGCAGCCGGAGGGGTGACAGGGGCCAGTGCCGCCATATTGAACAAGAAATGGAACAGTACCGGCCGAAAGACGGTGGAGAAGATAGTGGATGAGTACAGAGCCGAGGTGGAGGACATCGACCAGAGTCTGGAATTTGTTGCCATGGGGGTGAGCGAGCTTGAGAAGCACGATGTCTCCCATCTGATGGGCGATGGTGTTTCCCTGGTGGTGCCCAGGGAGGTGCAGCTAGCTGTGGACAACCTCAGCTTCATTCAGGCAACAGCCAGGTCCAGCGGCATCCTTCAGGGGTTTGCCCAGCATATGAACAGCTACTTCCTCGAGGAGGAAAGCCAGAAGTCAAAGAAAGACTCCTCCAACAAATATTCCACAAGTGTCCGGGAACTTGCTCAGCAGCTGCAGAACAGCCTGGATGATCTCAACAGCCTCAGGGAGATATTCTCCACAGCGGAGCTGTAGTCCTTACCTCTGTATGAAATGTTCCTTTATTGCGCTCACTGGTTCATACTGGCTCATGATTTACAAGTCTTAACTACAGAAACCATATGGTTCTGGAGCAAACATATTTGCAATACAAAATTCATTGCTAGTCATAGCCTTTCCTAAATGTGTATTGTGAGAAGACAAGGAATGTAATTGTCTTAAATTTGTGTCCTTAAAACATGTAGCCTATCGCTGTTATTAATTTTATCTTTGCTACTATAAAATGTTTGTCATATTTGATTACAATATTTTATTTAACCAAATGAAATATCAGTATTAGCATTATTTTATCATGATTCCTCACTCTTTCATTGCTGATTTTCATAGACTGTTCTGTTCCGGTACGTGGTCACGTGACCCTCGTCCATTATTGACTCGCTGAGGATGAGTAAGCTATTCGGCAGGAATCTAGCACTGCTTCCATATGCACACCAGGGGGCATCATAATTACTACTTCGGTTTACGATACATTTTCTCAATAACCAGAGAAGTAATACAAAATAACCTACTCATAATGCACCCATTTTCCAACTATTTATTCTGGAGGGCGAGCCCTAATTTCAATAAATTTGCATTCATTTTCTAAACATTTATTAACTTGTAGATTATTAGTGGCATTCTTCAAAATAATGGCTCAATTATTTATCCAGCATACTTTAATACATGACTTTATGTAGCAAACATAATAAATTGGCAATACGCTGAACTGTTAATGTTTGTTTCGGGAAGTTTCCAATGTATTAAAGTAATTCGGTTCAGACTTGGGAACTCGGAGATACAATGACAAAAAGTGAACCCGCCACATATCTGGTTGAATTCAGTTTCTTGGTTATTTATGGCACACCCTGAATTATTTTTGCGCAAATATATGTATTACAATAACGGTAATGCGCGCACACGATTGATAGCTAATACAACAATGTAACAACCAACTAGTGATATACATAGTGACGATGGTTCTATGCTGGCCGTCTAGCCTATGAAAAACAGCGTTACTCGCGCATTGATATGAACATACCTACGCCGCGGAGGAATCCACGCGGATGTACTGCGGGTTTATAAATTCCGACGGCAGCTGACGCTTTTATAGAAGCATGTTCTAGGTCCAGTGTTCTCTTTGTCTGCTGAGCACCAACGCTCCCTGTGCGACATGGCAGTGTGACGGCTTGCAGCGGCCTTCTTAGCAGCGGCGAACGTGGCAGTGCAGCAGTCCAGTGCACTGGCTTCCTGTACATTTGGCAAAATGGCGTAAGTAATCTGTGTTCGACCTCCAAATGTTCAGCTGAAGTATAAAGACGTGTTTTTACAAATATTTTATGGATGTCTTGTTTTGCTCAGATGCGGCTTTTGTTTGAATAGTATAATATTTAGAGATGAAAGCAGTCCACTTTATATACGATGACACGTATAATATATGTGACGTGGATAGTTGACAGACGTCATCTGTAGTGTCTTGATTCGAATAATTTGACTAGATGATGCTTGTACTGATTTGTTTGTCTATACTTTATTTGGAGTACATCTGCCTTCATCCACGTACGTTACATGGCCATCAAGTGTAATATTTTTGACAACGTGGCAATCCTAAAATGGCGTTTATTCTCCACCTGATGAACACGAGTTGTTGGTCAAAATGGCGCCTTATACGTCCTCTAACCCTCGGCGCCCTAGACAGACGGGGACGCGCCATGTGCGTCATGGACACTAAGTGCGACAGTCTGTAGACAGGGGGGGGGGGCGCGCGCAACAACGCTAGTGACTCCTGCGGATCTCGCTGATTAGTGTTGCTATGGAGAAGGCACGCAAGGCTTTGGTCTCGAGACAGGCAGGGGCGGAGCTCCCTGTCGGACCATACCCATATATGGAAATGCCTGTCGGCTAAGAGTATTTTTAGACTTAATGCTTAGACCAGGGCAACGGTTAGATCATTAAATTATATTTAATCTGACATTATGCTTTTAAAAATTATCATAACATCTCATTTTTAGAACAATTTCAGAGACCAAACATGGTTATGTTGGTATGAGCGTTTTATTGCATTGGCATTATGTGGAGTCACTTAAAATGTCTTCTCTTTGCAGGTCCCTTGAAGTAACCCTCAGCACTGCTGTAGTCGACAGCATAAAAGAAAAGCTCGACTTCATATCAGACTTCCTGTCTGTCAAACACCCACTTATCTTGCTTGCCAAATCAAACACCCTCTTGACTGGCAGCCATGTCCCTGAGCTCCAGACTTTGCCCGGCAGATGCCGGGACCCTCTGGGGGGGCTTGTATCAGACGGTTGACCCCCTTGGATCCCTCCTGGACAAAGATGAAGATTCCCTAGCAGAGGGAGTGTCCTCCCCTTTCTCCTCATCCCCCAGTTACACCCACACCATCCCTGCTTCTCCTTCCCCGATCCTCTTCCCTCCTTCCCCTCATCTCTTGCTTCTGGGTGACAAAGTGGAGTCAGACTTGCTCTCCCTGCCCTGGCTGTCAGATGAGCTGCTTGATGCCACCGTCAGTCCAGATGCACGCAGAGGTGAGGCCCCATGTATTGCGGTGCAGTGCTGCCTGGCTTGGGTGATACGACTCTGCTAGCCTTTATCTGCCAGGAATCTCACTGTCTGTCAGTACTGTTGGCCCTCGGCCCAGCAGGGTGCATTAAACGAGCTCTGCCATCCATAGATGGATAATAAAATTATGACTGTCTGAAGCTGTTGTGCTGACCGCCTTCTGTTTTATTTTAATCATAGAGGATGCGTTCTCTGGCATGGACTGGATGACAGAGAAGATTGACCTGAGTGAATTTGATCTGGACTCCCTCGTGGGATCCTGCGACGCCGATGAAGCGCCAACCTCCCCAGAGAGTCTCACCTCCTCCTTGGAGCCTCACATGGAGCTGGATCCTCAGCCTGAGCCCAGTCCCTTCCGCACCATCACCGAAGAGGTGGATGTCAGTCTGTCAGAAGATCTCGCCTTCCCCTCAGCAGCACCTAAAAAGATGGAGGTGAAGATCGAGCCTCCATCCCCAGTTCCGTCTCCCTCTCTCCCCCCTTCACCCATCTTTACCCTGGATCTAGGCAGCGAGGTCGATGTCTCTGAAAGTGAGAAGACTATGCCTATTGACAGCACGCCAGTGCCAAAGCTCATCCTCTCCTTCTCCCCGTCTCTCGTCCTCCTCTTGTCCCCTGAGGAGAAGCTACCTGCCATCTGCAGCATGGCAACTGTCACCCCTGATGACCACTCCGATAGCGACAGCGGCATCAGTTCTGTCGCAGACTCTCTCCAGCACGAGCCCTGTCTCAGTCCGCTGAGTCAAGCTGTCGGTTCTTGCAGGACCGAGCCCTATTCGCCTTCATCAAAATCTGCGGTGTCCATCGGGAAGGTGAAGTCGGCCTGTATGGGGACGGGCACTAAGGTGGTGGAGAAGAAGCTGAAGAAGATGGAGCAGAACAAGACTGCTGCTACCCGGTACCGCCAGAAGAAGCGAGCGGAACAGGAGGCTCTAGTGGCAGAATGCACAGAGCTGGAGATGAGGAACAGGGAGCTGGAAGAGAGAGCAGAGTCCATCAGCAAGGAGATCCAGTACCTCAAGGACCTCATGGAGGAGGTACGAAATGCCAAGAACAGGAGGAGCAAAGGTGGCAACAGAGTGGCATCCTAAGAAGAGCTAGACCAGAACATCTGCGAGAGCCCACCTGCATGTCCCTGGAGCTGGAAGTGCGTTGCTGCAGCACTGAATCCACATGCCTGTGCTGGACTTAAACCAGTTACATGCAACGTCAGTAGATTAGTGTTAAAGCAAGTTTGTATTTTTCACTGTCCATTACATCGCACACTGTCCAAGTCCTATCATGGTTTAACAAAAGGTCATCTACTCATACTACCTGCTTTGAATCTAGGGTGTTTGTACTTGCTAGTTTGTGCTTTCAGATTAGTATCTTTTTATGGTTCTAGGTGTGTTTACAGTGTCTAATAAATCCATGAGTACAACTAATACTTACTTAAAGTGAGCCCTTTTGCTCTGTATATAGTGTTTTGGTTTTGCTCTGGCTGTACAATATGCTGTCTTTCCTAATAAAATGAAGTGAACCTATGGAGTCTCTCTTCTGTGTGATTAGCAGGATGTTAACTTGTGAATGAGTTATGAAATTAGTTTTGAGTAGAATATGTATCTTCTACAGGAAAGATCAGTTTCTCATTTTAGTGCCATATGTGCTTGTTTAAAAGTGCATTGTTAATATATTTGCAAGAGTAACCTTAAACTAAATGGTGAGTTACCATACTAAGGTTAGTAGGGAGTTTTTCAGTGATTTGCAGCAGGGCTCACCAATCTTATCTGCAAATGGCTGCTGTGTGTGTGTGGGTCTTTGCTGCAACTTCTCAATCTGAGGACGGATTGGCTGAAGAGACCTCACACCTGAGTTTGAACAGTTGACCTACAGGTTACCCCAAAAACCTGCATGCACACTGGCCCTTTGCGGATAAGATTGATCACTGCTGATTTACAGTGGTTCCCAACACATTGATAGTGTGTCTTTATAAGGGAATAAATAGCTATGGAATAACATCAACACAGATCAGTCCTGGCTGTAAAGACACTTCACCAGGGATCTGGCCTGCTTGTGAATGCAGGTGTCCATAATGGGGTGACCTTGCCGAACAGAAAGGGACACCTGTTTGCACAACCTAACAGTTCCTAACAGTGCATTGAAACTGGACTAATATATAAATTCCGTAGTTAAAACTAGTTTCATTAATCTGTGGATTATAGCAAAGGGTAAAGCCTTATATTCTCAAAATTAATTCGGGTGACTCATCCATGCATTTATTGCATCCCGGTTAGGCTACTGTAATGCCTTATATTATGGGCTAGATCAGCCGTCCCTTCGACGCCTGCAGATGGTCCAAAACGCAGCGGCACGCCTGTTGACTGGAAAGAGAAAACGTTACCATATTACTCCTGTGCTGGTCTTTCTGCACTTCATGTCACTTTTCCATCAAGTTTAAGATGTTATTATTTGTTTTTAAAACACTTGACTGATGTTGCACCAACATGATCCAGTCAGAACACTAAGGTCGACATCTTGGCTGCTTCTGGATGTCCCATCTTCCAGATCCAAAACCGGAGTTACCAGACCTTTTTCAGCCACTGGTCCTAAATTATGGAACGCTCTGCCTTTGCATATCAGAGCTGCTCAGATCCTCCAAAGTTTTAAGTCGTTGTTTAAAACTCATTTATTTGAGTTTGCTTTTAATCCCAGCCGTGATTGATATTCATTAATATTTTTTATAGTAGATATTTATATTAGTAGAATGTGTGTGTTCCTAAACAAAAAAAAATCATCCTATATACTGATCTTCAATATATCAGAAATAAACGTACGAAAGGATGTTAAATTAACTGGTCAGTTTACCTGCAACTGCGCAATTTAACGCCAGTCCCTTTGCTTTTATTATTTACCTATTACATAGCAACATTGCAAAAGCAATATTTGTCAATTTTTAAAATGACTAATAACCTTTCTTTTCAGTGGGGTTACGATACCCAAATCCCCACAGCAACGAACATATTGTAATCCGTATCATATTACACCCGACATCTAATAGAGAAACAAGAAAATTCTGAAATAAAGCGCACATTGAAGCGTTGCCAGGACGGCTGCCTTACGGTAACCATACTGCCGTATTTCGTCATAAAGTGTCGCACGACTATGGCACGTTGTTCCTGGTGATCAAACTCAGCAGAACGCGTCGGGTCAGTGTCCCACCAGCAGGCCAGCAGCGTGACGCTTATTTCTCAGTTGGGTTGACAGCAGTGTCATACAGTCATGGATACGCCGGGGGACGAATTTATGAAATATCGATCGCCCCTAGTCTCACGATATGCCAGCAAAGAAATGTCCTACAATTTCAGCGACAGGAAGAAATTCACGACGTGGAGAAAACTATGGATTTACCTTGCCAAAGCCGAGAAGGTCTGCTCTGTTTTTGTTTGTCAGTACGCTGCAATTGTCTCCACTTTTACAGATTTTACAGACGGGCCAAACAGCCGTAGATTGGTTTTACATGTATATAGTGTGCTGTTTTGCTTTGTTTTCAGTCCCCGTGACTGTGGCTTGTAGACATTTTTATCGAAGTGGTCGACCTTTAGCAACTGATCTCAAATTGCATAACCAAAAATAGTTTTCAAGAAGTCGTTTTCAACACCAAAGACGCGAAATCGAATCTGTATTGATTAACGGACGATTTGAGTGTTTAGGAATATAGGGCTCGCTTTCGGGAACTTGCGTGCTGTCGCCCAATTTATAATACGCGAATCAAGGTTAACGTAGTGAAAGTGTAACATGACATGCATTAGCTATTACTCGCCTGCCATATTAGGTACCTTTACTGGGTTCTTTGGACGGCATGGTATTTTCCGTCAGGATCTGCACTCTTTCAAAGAACTCTTGCAAACTAAGTGGAGTTCTGAGTTTTGTGCAGTGAGATAATTAAATAATTTGGTTTTAAAAATGCTAATGCAGTTTTATTTGGTTCGGGAGGCATTTGAAACAGGTAAATGCTTTAATGTAATAATTTTGAAAATAAAAAATCATTTCATGTTCTGTAGCAGTTAAGTTGAATTCCTTTGAAGTTCGCTGCGTCGATTCTTTGCAGTACAAGCAAGGGACAGGAAATCTGAAAATAAATGTCTGAAGTCACATGCAACTGCTTAGCCGATTTATTAGAAGTAACAATGGTCTAATTCTTCAGCATGCAGAAGAGCTGCCAGTATTTCCAGTGGAAGGCATGCTGTAGCAGGTAACGGCATTGGTTGAGAAGGATGCAGGAGGCGAGACACGTTAACTAGCAGCCCTACACCTTGGTCAACCTGAGCAGCAGTTTCTCCAAGGTTTTGAAAGCACTTCAAAGACCGGGGCTGTTTTTCTGTCTCCGTGTTCACCCCGTCTCACCGTGCCACTCCGATCTTCTGCTCGAAGGCCCTTGGATTGCCGATCACCGATGCCCAGGTGGCTGAGATGGAGAGCCATGCAGAGGACGTCGACTTCGCAATGGCAGCGGAGGAGGAGAAAAGGCTTCGGCACGACGTGATGGCGCATGTGCACACCTTCGCCCACTGCTGCCCCACTGCCGCGCCCATCATCCACCTGGGGGCCACGTCCTGCTACGTGGGGGACAACACGGTAAGGACTTGCACGGCCACCCAGCACTACCCTTTGTGACAACGAGGTGGCGTAATAGTGAAAGGCAACACTGCATAATCGAACTGAATCAGTATCTATACCGGGGGTGTCAAGCTCCAGTCCTGGGGAGCCGGAGCCCTCTGTAGCTTAGTTGTTTCCCTGTTAACCACAAATGATTGAGCTCAAGAGCTGTGTGGTAATTAGCACAAGGAGCTGAATCATGTATGTTAAATGTATGTGAACCAAAAACTGTGTAGGGCTCCGGCCCTCCAGGACTGGAGTTTGACAGCCCTGATCTATGTTGTTTTCATATGGTTTAAATAAGAATTTCCAGAGAGTGTTTTTCATTTTATCGTATATTTATTGTGATATAGTCATTTCCAATTTTCTTCCTGAGGGAGTCTGTGCTGCTGCGTTGTTCACCTGTCATGACATCAAGGTCTTACGACCTCACAGGTAGATGCGTCCTAGTTCTGATGTGGCCTGTAGTGTGTTTTGACGTTTCATTTCTAATGCTCCTTTCAGGATCTGATTATCCTGCGTGATGGGTTTGACATTCTCCTACCGAAGGTGGGTCATTTAAAATCACATCTTAGTAGCACAGTGCATCACTGTGCCAAATAAGCCATGGACAGCTGGATTTTTGCATTGGTAACCCTGGCTTCTCCCTTTGTGCTCAGCTGGCTCGAGTGATAGACAGACTGGCTACCTTTGCAGAGAAATATGCTGATCTACCAACGTTGGGCTTCACACATTACCAGTGGGTCTCCTACCACTTGCTTGCTTTCTTTGCCGTTTCCTTGTCGGTAAACGCCCTCCTTTAACCTATAAATTAGTCCATGAGCTCTCTCCCCATCACCCAGACCTGCCCAGCTGACCACGGTGGGGAAGCGGGCTTGTCTTTGGCTGCAGGACCTGACTATGGACATGCGGAACCTTCAGCGTGCAAGGGATGACCTGCGTTTCCGGGGGGTCAAAGGAACCACGGGTACACAGGCCAGCTTCCTGCAGCTTTTCCAGGGGGACCATGATAAAGTGAGCACAAAATGCAGATGAAACCTAGGTAGCAGGTCACTATTTCCCAGGCCTGAAAGATGGTAGACATAGGTCCAGCTGAAAGAGTGCTTCTTTTGCAGGTAGAAGAGTTGGACAGTAAGGTCACAGAAATGGCAGGGTTTAAAAAGTAAGTTTACCGCTGGTTTTTGGTTACGTTCTGGCATTCAGTAGACACACCAGGATGCCCGTTTGTGTCTGTCTAGGGCATACCTTGTAACGGGCCAGACGTACAGCCGCAAGGTGGACATAGACTCGCTTTCAGTCCTGGCCAGTCTGGGAGCCACGGTGCACAAGGTGAGCAGGCTGTGAGATCCGGACCTGATGAGTCCAGAGGGCCCTGTCCCCCACCTGGTCAAACTTCCCGCTGTATTTACTGAGCATGAGCTTCCCCCCCAGATCTGCACCGACATCCGCCTGCTGGCCAACTTGAAGGAGATCGAGGAGCCTTTTGAGAAGGACCAGATCGGTGAGCTAAGGATCATGGGAATTGCAGTTCCTTACAACCCCAGTTCAATGTAGTTCATTTTGATAAAGTGCCTTTCACAACAGCATTGCCCCAAGGCACTTTACATGGGTCCTGCGCAATTCACATTGGATTTAGATGCAAACCTTCATCACCGCTGTTTTTGTTGTACTGTATTATGATCATTTTAACTTTTGATAGACTCATCTGATCATTGAAAACCTTTGGATACTTTCATATCCATGCTGACAGGACTGAAAAAGAAAGTACAGTTTGCTCAGTTGATATAATAATTAGGTCATCTATCCATCCATCCATCCATCCACCTTTTAATCTGGCAGCCAAAGATGCCCTAGGTTGCTGTAACTAAACCTTACTTCCAGTATATGCCTCACCCCCCAGGGTCCAGCGCCATGCCCTATAAACGGAACCCCATGCGGGCAGAGCGGTGCTGTAGCTTGTCCCGCCACTTGGTGGCGCTGCTCTCTGACCCACTGCAAACAGCCTCAGTGCAGTGGCTGGAGCGAACGCTGGACGACAGCGCCAACCGGTATGTAGCGCTGCATTGCTCTACCCGGAGCGGGCGGCCCAGTCTGCTGACCTTCCTGCCCTCCATCCCATAGCCGCATCTCTCTGGCCGAGTCCTTCCTGACTGCGGACATCATCCTCAGCACCCTGCAGAACATAACCGAAGGCCTCGTTGTCTATCCCAAGGCACGTCGACTTCCTGAGACTCGTAGAATTGTACAAACATGCATTTGGGCATTTAAACTGAAGGTTGTAAGTGGGAGATGACATGGTGAATAGCTTCTCCTCCTTTCGTAGGTAATTGAGCGGCACATCCGTCATGAGCTGCCTTTCATGGCCACCGAGAACCTCATCATGGCCATGGTGAAAGCTGGAGGTAACAGACAGGTATCAGCCTCGTCTTCAGGCCCTCATGTGGGTCTAAAATGTGATTCTTACCCCCTATGTGAGAGATGCTGTCTTTGTGATTTGTATAGACAGACCAGTATAAATAGACCACTAGAAATGGACAACCCGCGGGTTCACACTGACCAATAGAGATTAGCAGAATCGCATCACATCAAGTTGTCTTTTTTGTCATGTCATAATTTTCTGCATAGTTCTCCTCAGCAAGGCTGTTTCCCAGAAGCATTTCTTAACATCGCTTTTCTCTTTCAGGACTGTCATGAAAAAATCAGAGTACTTTCCCAGCAAGCAGCTGCTGTCGTCAAACAGGAAGGTGGTGACAATGACCTTCTGGCCCGCGTGAAGGCAGACCCCTATTTTGGCCCGATTCTTGGCGAGCTTGACACCTTACTGGACCCCAAAACGTTCATTGGGAGAGCCCCACAGCAGGTAATGATGTGCAGCAGTGCAGTAACCTGAGTGTTGTAACTGTTGGCAGACAGCTTGATGTTTATTTCCACTCTCTGCCAGGTGTCGCGGTTCCTGTCTGAGGAGGTATATCCCCTGCTGGAGCCTTTTACGGAGAAGATGAATGTCAAAATTGAACTGGAGCTATAGCACTTTGATGAATTCCATATGGGCGCAAGCAGCTGCTGTGGATCTTGGAGGTTATGGGGTTTAACTGTGGGTCGTGCGTCTCAAGCGAGCGCCTCAGTGTGCCAGATGAGCTGCTATTGACCCTGGGGGGCTTTGCTCTCAAGTAGCTGTGTGTGTTTGGAAGAAGTACAATAAAACAAGCATGGATACCATCATTGTTAGTGTTTTTGATGCTTAGTCACAAGAATCGTACAGAACTAGGAAGCGACTGTTTTCCATTGTAAATTATCCAAGCCAAGATGTTTCAGCACAGCATGTCTGACGTGGAAATGACAACCAGCATACAGTGCCGACACGGCCCTGCCATTTTTAACTGTTATTTATTCATTTATTTTATTATTGGTTTTATTTTGGCACAACCCTGCTAGCAGTGTGGCTAAACCCAGCTGGTTGCCTCCTCACCATCTGATTGGTCAAAATCCATGGAGATAATCAACTCAGATCACTGGTTCTTATCTATGGGAACAAGGGGATATACTCTCTATATTATTCATTAGTAGTGGTATCACAAATCGTGATATAGTAATGCATTCCCAATAACTTGAAATTTTGGCTTAACACTGCAATAACTTTAGTAAACTGAATAAAAAAATGTAACTGGATCGCATAATTTGTTCACAAAGCCCAAACAAAGTATTCCTCAGGAATACTATCAATTTGTTAGCTATTTAACAAGAGAGGGGCAGAGCTGTCAACTGATCACCACCTGGTGATGAGTTGGCTCTGGTGGCAGGGGAGGAAGCCAGTCAAACCTGGTAGGTCCAAGTGTATAGTGAGGGTCTGCTGGGAACGTCTGGCAGAGGCTCCGGTTTAACTTGCACCTCCAAAAGAATTCCAACTGCATACCGTGGGAGGTTGACCTCACCTGGGGACATCACCCGGAGGTGGAAGGAATACTTCGAGTACCTACTCAATCCTGTCTCAGATACATCTACGTGCACTGCCTTTGAGACATCTGAGGGCACAAAGCCAAGGGTGCTGGGGGGGGGCTTACCCATCACAGAGGCTGAAGTGGCCTGGGTGGTTAAAGAGCTACGTGGTGGACAAGGTTCACCCAGAGTACCTAAAGGCTCTGGATGTTGTGGGGCTGTCATGGCTGACATGCCTTCTCAACAGCGCGTGGAGGTCAAGGACAGTGCCATAGAATTAGCAGACCTGGGTGGAGGTCCCCTTATTTAAGAAAGGAGACTGGAGGGTGTGTTCCAACTTCAGGGGGATCACACTTCTCAGCCTTCCTGGGAAAGTCTCTTCCAGGGTACTGGAGAGGAGGGTGAGATCAATAGTCGAATCTCATATTCAGGAGGAACAATGCGATTTTTGTCCTGGTCGTGGAACACGGGACCAGCTTTATACCCTTGCAAGGGTACTGGAGGGGACCTGGGAGTTTTCCTATCCAGTCTACGTATGTTTTGTGGACTTGGAAAAGGCTTACGACCAGCTTTCCCAAGGTGCTCTGTGGAGGGTGCTTCGGAAGTATGGGGTATGGGGTCCACTATTGTGGACAATTCGGTTCCTGTATGAACGGAGCAGAAGCTTGGTCCGCATTGCCGGTAATAAGTCAGATGTGTTCCCAGTGCGGGTTGGGCTCTGCCAGGGCTGCCCTTTGTCAAGTCTGTTTATAATATTTATGGACAGGATTTCTAGGCACAGCCAGGGTGTTGAGGGTGTCCAGTTTGGTGGCCTCAGGATTGTCTCGCTGCTTTTTTTACGAATTTGTCCTGTTAGCCTCATATTCTGAGGATCTCCAGTATGCTCTGGGGTGGTTCGCAGCTGAGTGCGAAGTGGCGGGGCTGAGGATTAGCACCTCCAAGTCCAAGACTACGGTTCTCAGCCAGAAACGGGTGGATTGCCCTCTTTGGGTCAGGGAAGACGTACTGCCTCAAGTGGAGGAGTTCAAGTATCTCGGGGTCTTGTTCACGAGTGAGGGTAGGCGAGATTGGGAGCAGGACAGACGAATCAGAGCATCGTCTGCAGTTTTCTAGGCGCTTAACCGGTTCGTCGTGGCTATGAAAGAACTGAGCCGGAAAGTAAAGTCCTCGATCAATTTGTCTATCTTCGTCCCTACCCTCACCTATGGTATCGCGAATACAGGTGGCCAAAATAAGGTTTCTCCACAGGGTGTCTGTGCTCTCCCTTAGCGATAGAGTGAAAAGTTTGGATATCCGAGAGGGCCTCAGAGTAGAACCGCTGCTTCTCCATGTTGAAAGGAGCCAGTTGAGGTGGTTTGGACACCTGGTGCAGATGCCTCCTGGGCGGCTACCCGGAGAGGTTTTCCATGCATGTCCTACAGGGAGGAGGCCCCGGGGGAAAACCAAGGACTCACTGGAAGGATTATATCTCTCGGGTGGCCTGGGAACGCCTTGGCATCCCCCCCGAAAAGCTGGTAGAGGTAGCTGGGGAGAGGGAGGTCTGGGTATCTCTCCTGAAGCTGCTACCCCCACGACCGGAACCCCGGACAAGTGGAAGATGATGATGGATGGATGGATGGATGGATGGTGTTGATAGCATTCTGCTTTGCACTATTTGTTAACAGTATTCCCAGCTGGTGAGAAGATGTGCCCCACCGCACTGAATTCTGCACCCCTGTGGGGAACGCGCACTGCTCTTTTCTTTGATTTGAAGAGGGAAAAGACGTGGTTCCAACTGTCTTAATGCCAGCTTGGCATATTTTGTGCTTCCATGTTGAACTCAAAGATAATCTGGAGTTTTAATCTGTTTTACTGGACTAAACTTTTTGTTGAAATTGTCATTGCCTTCCATTAAGCAGAATGATACTCTGGTTTCCATGCTCTTAGACTGATTAGGGTCTCTAAATTGTGTCTGTGCCCTGTAATGGCATCCCATCCAAGTTGTCCCCAGCCTTGTGTCCTATGATGGACCGGCATCCCCTCCAAGGTGTCCCCTGCCCTGTGCCCTGTGCCCTGTGCCCTGTGATGGATAGTAATGGAAGGTAAATGATTGTTAATTATTTATAGCCTTGCTTGTGAAATCTGTTGATGACTGAACCATGCAGGACACATGGTTCTTAATAGCAAGGTGTGGGTAATAATCCAGTCAATGGGTAACCAAGATAAGTGCACAGTGGTTACATAGTCCTAGCATGGGCATGGCTCTGCATCCAGGGCAGTCTGGTGTATTGCGACCCTGCTTACTGGTTACCCTCCCTCAGGCAGACCATGTAACTTGGGTGAACTGGCATGTCTGCCCAGCACCCCTCCCCCAGGACAGAAGTGGTTTTTGTGGGGCTCTTGCACCAGAGCATGGGTGGTTTTGTGCCTGCATTGTATTTTTTTCTATCCCTTTTTCCAGTCAGTAACGAAACAGGGTTTTCAGAACACGGAGTGGATGTCTGCTGCTTAGACGAGTCCCAGCACTTATCATTGTCCCAGTGGCTGGTAGGAGATCTGTGCATTGCGTTTGTGAGATCTATTGATTGTTTGTAGATGGGTTGATTTGTTCCCTTTTGATGGTTGGTTACTTTGTTTGCATCTCTTATTCTATTACCCCCGTGTGGAAAGTGACGCGGGTTATATAAAGGAATAAGGAAGGGAGGTAGTTACAGGAAAGTGCCGAACCCATGTAATGTCAGATAGGTTTAGAGTAGTGTTGTCCGTTTTGGTGGTTCGGTACAAAAGGCTCACTTTCTCCCTGCCTTCGCAAAGATCGCTACCCATGTTTGCACTGCTGCACTACATTATTGTATATATTTTCTTTGTATATAGTTCTTTTGAGCATTAAAACAGTAGAATCTGATCTGGCTGCATTTGGTTTATTCCGATCTGGTTGCTACTGATCCACACCATATGTGGATGTGTGTGTTAATGACACAGAACCTAGACCAGGGGTCATTACAATGGGGTGCAGGCTACTACATATCATGAAGAGTGTGTGCTGGATGTCTGAAAAGTTAAATGGATGAATTGTGGTAAAAAAAAAAGCTACTCACTTGCATATGCCTGTTTTATTCCCAGCTTGTTTTATTGCAAGGTAGAGAAAATACTGAAACTGAGGATTATTTTATTTAGTTAGGCATGAGGTTGACTTACTAATCTTATGAATCGAGTGAGATTTTATCAGACACAATCTGCACTAGACCATAAATAACTGACAGTTTTGCATCTTATGTTGTCCTTCCTTCCCGTTTCCTAATCTGCAACAAGTCGGCTTCAACTGCAGCAGAAATACTCCGACTTTGGCCTGCTCATGACCGCCATCAGTCATAGTCATTGTTGATGCTGGTGACCAGTGATATCATTAGAGGGGAGTTAGTCTGAGCAGAACGCACCCGAGATGGGTCAAAGTTCATCCAACACTTTATTGCAGAAATGAGGATCCAGCCACTCATATGTGACGGTTCGCATCGCGTCAAGGGTGGGGGAGGAGTTTTCAGGCAGGAGAAGTGCTGTGTAGATCTGGTTACTCTCATTCTGAGCATCGGACAAAGACTGTAAGGGCTCTCATCACACTCTCTGTTTCATCTCTTCACTTCGAACTTTTTCTTCATCTTTCCTAAGGTGGTGCCGGGTGGATCCACCTTTTCCCGTCGTAGGTCATGGCGCATCGATTGCTGGATTCTTAATGTAAACTAGACATCTAGCTTATGCAGGAATCCAAATGGGAAGATGTTTCAGCACAGCGTGTCTGGCCTGGAAATATTGTAACCAGCATATGACACATTTCTCATAGCCAGGAGAAAAGCACTATGTTCTTTTTGTCTGTTGTTTTGCTTTTAGTTTGACTCGCTCTCTCACTCTTTTGACTCCTTCGTGCTCTTCTACTGCTCTATCTGACACCCCCACATCCCTCTCCCAAGTCTGTCTTTCTTGTTAAATATATCATTTGTCATTTTGCATTCTTAACCTTGTGTCTGGTAAATGGACATTATTGGGGTCGTTCTAATGTGGAATTTCTTCTTCGTGGAAGCCATGACATTTTAGATTCTTTGAATTTACGCCAAAACCGTGTCGAATTGCCAGACATTGAACTTCATATATAGCACATCTCCATCTTGTGTTTTCCTAGTGATCTGAGTGCTGTAAAATGTGGGCCTGGGCAATGCTTCCGATCTTATTGGCCGTTGTTGGAACGCTGGGAATGTGGGCAGTGTGAGTATAACTTCTTTGGCCTTTTGATGTGCCTTTTTGCTAACACAAATTGAGTAATCACTCTGAGTGACATCAAGCGCTCTGTCACTCCAGGTTTGGGATGGCCGTGTCAAACGGAACAGTCAACCTGACGATGGAGTTTCCCTACATCAGGTAGGGTGACAATTTAACTTGCACTCCACACTGATCAGGTGCTAGTAGAGCAGATAATGTCAGCTTATCACATTGTTTTGTGTGTCTATTCCTGAGGAGCTCATACAGATCAACTTGAGGTAATATCCTGCTAGATATACGAGATCATTTGGTTCTAATAAGGTCATGAGAAAATATGAGAGTATGATTTTTGATTTTATTGATAAATATGTAATAACCTTCATTTAAGAAAGAAACCTAGATTTTAGTTCGTTTTTGAGTCATTCACTTGTTCTTGGAATGAAGTTTCAATATTAACTAGAAGCTTTTTCTGGATTTCAGGCAGCACCCTTTCCTGGTTTTCCTGGTCTTGGGCGGTACTCCGACACTTCCTTTCCTGGTTTCGGGTGGTACCAATGACACCTCCTTTCCTGGTTTCGGGTGGTACCCTCTGACACCTCCTTTCCTGGTTTTTGGCGGTACCCCCTGACACCTCCTTTCCTGGTTTTTCTGTTTTTGGCTTACCCCAACACCGCCTTTCCTGGTTTCAGGCAGTACTCTGGTACCTCCTTTCCTGGTTTCGAGCGGTATCCCTGACACCTCTTTTCCTGGTTTCGGATGGTACTAAGACACCTCTTTTCCTGGTTCTGGATGGTACCCCTGACACCTCCTTTCCAGGTTTTCCCAGTTTTGGGCAGTACTCCTGATATCTCCTTTCCTCTCCCAGTACCTGTGGCACATACACCCCTCAGAGCTGTATTTTCAGTCAAATCACCAACCTGTGTGCTCTTCTGGGTGAGTATATGTCATGCACTTGTCTTGATTGTGCTTCTTTGTGGTTACACTCCTTACATATTTTTTGAAAGATACACAAACTCACATATATATACTCTCTCTCTATCTCCCAGTTCTGTGGATTGTGGTGATACGTTTCCAACAGATCAGGGACTATGGACAAAACTGCAGGGCCAATGTGGCCAGTTTGATCGTGGGCTTCATCTCCACCCTGGGAATCTCCCTCATCGGGAACTTCCAAGTGCGTCCCTTAGGGTGGTGGTGGGAATCGCGCTTAATTGCGGGGGTGGTTCGGCCATGTGGTGACACTGAGGGCCCTTTTGGGCTGAGGCTTGAGTGTGTAAGGCTGTAAGGCATGTGCATCGTGTAGTTTGTGCCGAGCTTCTATCGATTACTGATTGCTCAACTACTGTGCACAACAGTGCCAGTTCCTGCTTTTCTTGTGAATTTAAAAGCCACAGGATACCGTCCGTCTTTCAGGGTTCACCATGTCCCTGTGTGGCTCTTGACTCACTGGTGCCGCCTGACCTTCTCTCTCAGCAATCAGTACTGATAGAGGTCCACCTGCTGGGAGCCTTCCTGGCCTTCATCGTGGGATTGGCCTATTTCTGGCTTCAGCTGTGGCTCACCTATAAGACAGAGCCGTCCCTGGACCGGTCCTGGGTGGGCCCAATCCGTGCCCTCCTGTGCACCATCTGCACTGCCCTCATTGTGGCCAGTATCCTTCTTTGGGTGTGTGGTGTTGGGGGGAGGGGAGGTTTATTATTTCCTTAAGGAAAGAACCATTAGATTCAGAATGACATGAACCCTCACAAGGCTCTGGAACCTACTTGGACACAACCAAATGATTTAAAGGAAATATTCACAAGGCTTGATTAAATGCCAGACATATATTTATGTCAAGTAACAGCACAGAAACTGTCTTAACAACACCCACTCCTCACTGGTGCTCCTTGACGCTCCCTAGTGTCCATCCTGCACAAGAACGAACTCCGATCGGCGTCCGCCATCTGTGAGTGGGCTCTGGTCATGTCCTTCTTCCTGCTCTTTGGCCTCTTTGCTGCTGAGTTCCGCCACATTGACTGCCATCGGCTGATTATACAGCCGACCAAACAAATTCAAGTGAACAACGGTGTGTTCATGTTGCAGGCTCACACTTGACCCACCCAGTGGGCGTGTCCTCTCACACCAGTGCAGAAAGACTTTTTTATCGTTATGTTATTCTGACTTGATTAGGTTCATCTGGATGGTCACTGACTTGGATTCTCCACCATTTTTATTCACACGATGATAGACATTCCAGCCAATAGACACGCACCTGTTTTACAAAAGACGTTTGCCAGAATGCAGTCACATACTAATGTGAACACTTATCTGCTGTGGTTGTGAGTATAAATATCACGCATACACAGGCTCTCAAGACAAACCTGCTTTTCACGTTAAGTTTCAATTAAAAAAAAAGACTTGAATTGTTTTATCCATGTCGTTTGCGTGAGATTCTTTTTTATTATTTCTTAGATTTCTGTTAAACATCTGTTTCATGGTGGATTTTTAGTCAACGAATGCAAAAATAATGTTCTGTGCAGAAGCAGGCTTACGCTTAGGGTCTTGGGTTTATCCAAGAAGTCAGAATATAATGAGCAGTCATAACGATTAGTTCTGATAATGAGGTGTACCACAGTCCTCTCCTGTGTCTTATAAATTAGAACATAACTGTGATTGCTAAAGCCAGGAAAGAGGGACCAAATTAGACTACGCAGAAATACACAAGTACATAATAAATAGTACATTTACACTTATATATTTAGCAGAATCTTTTGACCGAAGCGATCTACAGCGAGGGAGATAGCAAATTACTAACATAGATGCAGTAAAGTAGTGAACTAGGCATAAGTGCAGCTAGGCTGAGCTTCCAATGAGTGCCCAGGTACGAGTGTAAGCAGGACTGGAACAGGAGCTACACAACAGCTACACAACAATACATATAGGCCTAACTGTTAACGAAGTAAGAACCTAATAAAACTATGCAAGAGTATTCAATGAACAAACAGGTTAAGAGAAGAATTCATGGAACAGATGGGTGTTGAGGCGTGTCTTGCAAGTAGAGAGGGAGTTGGATAAGTGGAGGTGGTTCAGAAGCTTGTTCCACCATCGGAGCCAATAATAGCCATTATTAAAGACATAGGTATTTGAAAGATTGGTAAAATATCTCTATTGCTTTTAGAATGCAAATATTGCACCGTAGTAAAACCATGATGAATCAGATTCAAAGTGCAGCAAAAACACTTCTCACCTTTCGTTGAAGAGAATTAAATTAAGTTAGAGTAAGGGGGGCAGTGGAGAGGGGGTAAAGATGACTGTGGTTCAGTCATTTGCTGGTTTTTCTGCGGCATTTGCACCTTGACTGTCACATGATCATGCTAGACACAGCTGGACTGGTATAATTCAGGGACTGACAACAGTTCTGCAATTACACATCATAATGGAATCTCCTGCAGACTGACTACAGGTCCGGAAACCCACAAAACTAGGGTTACATTTAAGTCTTTTCAGGATATTACACAATATAATAATTTAAATTATAGTAATGTGTCTATTATTTGCATTTTTAATGACAATTTGACCCCTTATCTGGACTGTAATGCACTATTTTTGAGATTCTACCCAGCATTTTTGTCACACTGGAGTTTACAAGTTTTTTTACTACCAGCCAAACCAGTACAAAATAGCCTTACAGAAGAAGAAAACAGTGCAAATTAAGATACAAGGCCAACTTGCGTCTCCAGTGTCTTTGACACTATCTTGCTACAGTGGTAGACAAATTGTGGACAGAGATGGAGAGAACACTACTAAACGAGCATATGCAAAAAACTCTAGACTAACCTTAGCCTCAGGGGAAGAGTAAGCTTAGGGCCATGGTGAATGTATATTATACATGAATAAAAATAGATAAATGATTAATACATACACTTACCCATTTATAAAGTCACCAACCTGCAAAATGATTTGTGTTCACGTACAGGTCAATGACATGATACCTAGATGTCTGTTTCCACTAGCACTTAATTTTATATTTTTTTATTAAAAATTGCTAAATATTGTTTAAAGTAGGACTGGCACTTGCGACTATTTTGTTATCGATTCATCTATTGACTATTTTACCGATTGGTTAATTGATCTAAATGATTAATTTTCCTCCAGAAAAATTTGGTGTATCCTTACAGTATGTCTAGTAAACTTGGCTAGCAGAGCACGTCATTTGTGAGTGGTTTGGTGCTCCATGGAAGCGATAAATCCAGACTATATACTTTATAAAGCCTAAACATTTTCACAAACACGTATTCATTGGAAATTCTAAGGTAGCAGGCAAACAACTTTATGGCTTTAATAAATGAGTGTATTTAGCAGATACAATGACAAAAGATATATTTTAAAAGCTCTCTATACTAATGGTAATTTAATAAACATGGATAGATCAGTCCATCGTCCAGAATATCGCCTGTGTGTTTTCATTTCAGGCGCTCGTGAATAGCGCTGGGGTCCATGCACTACGCCATCGAAACTTTGCACTTCGGACGATTTGAAGCTTTCCCATAATTGTGTAGTGATACTTAAGGAAAACATGTGTTTTGGAAATCAAAGGTAATTGTGCTAAGATATTTTTTTAAACCGATGCGTCAATGTAATATATTGATGTCGATGCATTTTCAGTGTCGACAACATGAACTACGTCGACTAATCGCGACAGCCCTAGTTTAAAGGTATTTATGTCACATCACTTTCTTGACCACGATTCGTAATTCTGTGAATCAGGGGCGTCAAAAATATTTTGGGTGTGGGGGGCGACACACTGGCGTGAGCAGCGGGGCCTCCACCAGAAATTTACTGCTGAATAACAGTCAACGATAATTCAGTTCAGATACACAAGATGAAATTATTTACTTGACAAAATGCATTTTCTCCATATGTAGTAACGTGAACACGGAAGGTGTGTTGGAGACCACTAGGGGGAGGTAGAGTGTCAGTAATGCGGAATCTAATAGAAGAGAATAGTTTGTGGAAAAGCAAGGTCAGAGAAGATAAGCGGTTGCGAATGTTTTGTGAGATGTAATTAAACTATGCAAAAGATATTACACCCCCACTTGAGTCTACAACATTACACCAAGTCATAGTATGTCACTCCATAGAATTCACGAAATGCATTTTGTGCACAATAAAATATGAAGTATTTCGTACCCGTGGTCAAACAGCCAAAAAAAAAACCCAAAACAATAATACGAGAGATTTTGCGGAATGTGGCAGTTTTTCCGCCATGACTGTGAGGGACAGATCTCCACATGCTTTTGGGGGTCTGTCCCTCACAGTCATGGCGGAAA
>JABFEA020000048.1:9810914-9821067 GCA_019775915.2 Cyphomyrus plagiostoma | reverse complement strand
TTGTAGTGTATGAGCTGTACGATGGGGCAGCCTGGTCACCTGTTTGTAGTGTATGAGCTGTATGATGGGGCAGCCTGGTCACCTGTTTATCTTCAGGGTCATACAGTGGAGCAGTGGGATGCAGCACAGCCTTCTGCGCGTAGTAAAAAAGCTCTGAGATGTTCTTCAAGTTCTTGGCAGAGCACTTGAAGGGAAGAAGAGAACACCTTATTCTCACCACCGTTTTATTTTAGTATCATTTTGGTAACTTCTACATTTTTAGTGCAATGACACAGAATCGACACTGCTGCAGGTATTAAGGCTGAGCGGGTGCCATTCTCAGTTCCTGGAGCACTTTTTGTACACTGGGTCTGTTTTCAATCCATTTCAGTAAGACTGAAACTCCATCCATCCATCTATCCATCCATCCATCCTTAAAATTAACACCTGAAAATAAGATTTAGTCTTAGCTTCTTCACAGATTCACAGCTTAAAAGGCATTAGTTTTACCAAAACAATTTATTCAAAGCAGGGTAACGCTCAGCCCATGACAGAATGATACCTATGCAAGCATGCATATGGCAGAAGGGCAGGACACAGTACACAGATATGGGCCCAGAATCAAACCCAGAACCCTGGAGATATGAGACCAGAAAACTACCTAACACACAAAAACAACATATGAAGGTCTAACCTCAACACAAGTCTCAATTTCGGAGAACTGGTTCATGATGGGCAGGATGGATTCCATAGAGCTTGCAGAACGCAGGTCTGACTTGTTTCCAACCAAGATTATAGGCACCCTGCAACAACAGCCAATACAAACACCATAACGTGTACATGCTATACATTTACTAAAATCATGAACATCTAGCAAACACTAAAAGTTAACAAAACATGCAACACATTCTTAACTAACCAACTGTCATAAGAGTGTCAAAGTCAAATGAGTCACTCTCCACAATCTACAGTTTAGTCACACTGTACAGTGTAACACAGTGCAGTGCAAGACTACTTACTTGTTTCCCTTTTCTGCTTTGCCATTCACTAAAGGGATCCATTTGGTTCGAATCTAGAAGAAAATATTGGTAAAAACTAACTACCTAGAATATCAAGCAGAAGATCATAAATAATTGACATATTTTGACAGGCTAAAAAATACTTTACAATGTACCAAAAAGTACACTAAACAACCTTAGAAATCTTAGACTATACAATAAAAATATTTTTATTGCATAGATAATGTGCATATATATAAATGTTACCATAATTAACACACACAGTGATCTGGTGTAGCTCTGCATTGTATTTAAGGAGTCAATTCCAGGAGATGACACTCATGAAATAGGAGAGATTTAAAAAAAAATAAAGGGTCCACCAAAATCTGATAACTTGACATTTTATGAATGATGTCAACATACATCTTGCGTGGTACATTAGTTTAATATAATCCTTGTAACATTTGGTATCAATGTGAATCATTATATGGCAGAATGGGTAAATATAGAGATCTCAAAGTTGGACAATTCATAAATTCAAACAGAAATTTTACAAAGTGACAAAGAGCGAAGCAAATGTGACTTTATATACACGTAATACATTCCAGTTCTTCATAACCAACGAACACAATGTTCGTGTCTCACTTTTGGCTGGATTTACGTTACTTTCCTCAGTAGTAAAAGCTATTCAGTGCATGAGCATTTGCTCTTCTCCCATTGCCTTTGGGAAACAATCAGTAACTTATTATCTGCCTGCCAAAAAGCTCATCCAAGACAAACATCTTACACCCGACACATAAAACACATGGATATAATTCATTTCCAGTGGGTTTCCTGCAGGCACTCTGGATTCATTCTGCAGTGTGTGTGTCTGTCTCCGTGTGTCCTGGAAGGCGAGGATCCAACACAGATTACAAATTTCCCTGCTCAATCAGCTAGTAAGATTAGTAGGCGTGTTTGAGCAGACAAATCTGCAAACTGTTGGATTCTGGCCCTCCAGGACCAGACCTTGGGAACACTGTATTTCCTAGGATAGACTGCAATTCCATCCAGGGTGTAATCCTGCCTTGGGCCTCTGCTTCCTGGGACAGGCTCAGCGAATGAATGGGAATATTATCCTGACGACTTATTTTTTTTATACAAATGCTGTTACTGGAACATACTGTATGCCGGCACTTGTTGCTGATGAGCTTTGTGCGATGGAGCTGTTCCAAGGCGCAAACAAAGCAAACCAAGTACAGAAAAGGTATCTTTTACTTGAATATAAAGGAAACTTGTTAAAAAAAAAAAATCACATGTTAATCTGGGCCAATAACACAGAGACACCAAGATCCTTATTCTGCCATACCTCAGCCAAGTTCCAGTACTGAAGATAGTGGCAGATTCCAAAGCAATGAGACAGAGCTGAGGAACACGACTGCGTTTTATTGGCTGAATTTAATGTAAGCAAAAGAGGCCAATGTATCTGTGAAGAGCAGTAACCTGACATTACCTTGTCAATGGTGTCCTCTTGGGTGACGTCATACACCACACAAACCACATTGGCCTGAATGGAAAAAGACAAGTTAGAATCACCATCAGGAATTCCTGTCTGCTAACATTATTCAAGGGGTGTTAAGTCTCTCTTGTTAAAAAATAATGTGAATTAAGCATTCACCCACTCATTCCCTGCAACAAGGTTACGTGATACGAAGCCAATTTCAAAATGCCAAGGACATAAGGTATCTCTGATAAGGATTTTGATCTACTAATAAAAATAATTGTGCGTCATTCTCAACTGCAAACATCTTCCATTCCCAGGACATGGAGCTGTGAGACAGCAGGGCAGCAGAGCACAGCACTTGTGCACATGGACAAGCCTTGCTGATTCAAACACCACAAGGTGGCCATGTCATAATGATGTACTTTAACTGCTCTAGCATATCGTTTTTCCATCAAGTCCTCACAGATCCCCAGACAGTCCACATTTTTCCAGGCAGGGAGCAAAAACATGGACTGTCTGGGGGTCTTCAAGGATTGGATTGAGAAACAACTGTAGTAGAACTGCCACCTCTATTCATGTATAAAACCATCACCTAGGCCAGAGGTAGCCAATCTTATCCGCAAAAGGCCGGTATGTATGCGGGTTTTCACTGCAACTCCCTAATTAGATTACTAATTAGAGGACTGATTGGCTGAAAGAGTCCTCACACCTGCATACACATCAGCCCTTTGCGGATAAGATTGCTACCCCTGACCTAGGCAATAAAATCATACAAATGTCAATATATACTCATTTTAAAGTGGAAATATTTAGCGACGTTATGTTTTATTACTTTGGGGTAGCACTACTGTTGCCTCACACCTCTGGGACCAGGGCTCGTGTCTCTGTATGACTCCCATGTATGTTTAGATTGCATGTTCTCCCTGTGTCATCGTAGGGTTTCCCCAGGTACTCCAGACCCCGCCCCCCAATCCAAAAACATGCTGGAGTTATCAAATTGCCCATAGGTGTGCATGTGTCAGTTTGCCCTGCGATGGGTTGGTGCCCCATCCTGGGTTATTACCCGTCCATAGCCTCAGAGATAGGCTCCATAGCCCCTGTCACCCTGAACAGCATAAATGGTTTCAGGGAATTAACGGATGGATGTTTTGTTTCTGATATATTCAAAATATAATTCCTGCATAACAACCTGCCTTCTGCCGAAATACAATATACCAGATCAACTCTTAAAAAACAAAAGGAACTGCCAGTATTACCTTAAGGATCTCCTCTTGTAGCACCTCATCAGTCTGCTCAGTCTCTGCAAGATGAAAAGAGCCTGCTGTTAGGACAGGCACCGCCGTCACGGTCTACACACCTGAGGCAGGTAACCACACACAGGCGCATTCACATCAGCAGCACTCGCATACTTCCAGGTCCCCACAATAACCAGTGCAGCCGTTTAGATTTGGCTGTAAGACCAATGGGGTGTACGACAAAACGAGTTTCCTGGCTCAGTGAGGTTGCCAGAGGTGTACTTCTGATTTTTGCCTACCATGAATTGTAGCTCATTTTTAAACCGGGTGTATTGCCTAAGTAATTACACTGCACGTCTAACCTGCTCCCAGCAAGTTTAAGGGTAGGCTGCCAGCTTAAAACAGGCATAAGCCCCACCCTTTCAACAAAAACAAATATACAAAACGCCCTTTCAACAAAAATAGTAGGTTATATAAAAGCCGCCTTTTGATTTAATAGTTGGGTAGGGCAATACCATAGATTTCCTCAATCCAGAAACAAATGAGATGTTTTTATCTGAAATCCCAATACTGATTTTCAGTGCTGACCTCTTGTGGGCAATGATAAAGTTTGCAGGTATAACCCACCTTTTTCCCATGGAAGGATAGCTATTTGTTTGAATCATTCGTTTATAATGTTGACCATGCCGTTTTTACGCAATTGCGCACAGAAAAACCCAGAGTCGACTTATTGAGTCAACCACCCTCATGGTTTAACACTGATTATGAAAATTATGGTTAGTTAACCACTCTCTAGTGAGTTAACTCTGAGTATCATTAGTAGTATGCTCCACAAGACAACTCAGTGCTTTACCGGAGTAGTCAACGATATGTGTTGGGACCTTCTCGGGCGTGACATCTGCAGGGATGGTTATCTCTTCAACCCAAAGAGGTACCTAAGGACACCAAAAGCTTAGATCAGCTTCATCATTATATTTTATAGTAAAACATTTAAGTCTTCATATCACCAAATCCTGGTTACTCCCTGTGACCCTGGACTGAAATAGCGACTGGATACAGATGCACTGCTATAGTGTTCATCTTAACTGTCGACAGACACAAGGCACAAAATGGAAACTGATGAGCTGTCATTCACCACCTTAAACTTCGAAACATAAATATTTTATTTCCAGTCAATTAAAATAAGCACACACTTGTGTCACAAATAGCACATGCTAAACCCACTCACTTTGGGATATAAATTCTTGGTTTCTTAGTATTGATTAGACAACCAGGGTTATTGGAGAAAGTGAACAAGTTTACCAGACAACAGTTTTAAAATAATTTTTAAATTATTTCACATATAATTGCTTGCGAAAGTACCCTGCACTGTTTCCATTGTGAAATCACATTGTACCATGTAAACAGTAATTAGTAAAAAATAAACATATAATACTTCCATGAGACCAAACACGTTGCAAAACTAAATGGTAAATGGACTGCACTTATATAGCGCTTTTCTACTCTTCCGAGTACTCAAAGCGCTTTACAGTTTATGCCTCACATTCATCCATCCATACACACAATCACACACCAGTGGTAGAGGCTGCCATGCAAGGCGCCAACCTGCACACCGGGAGCAATTTGGGGTTCAGTGTCTTGCTCAAAGACACTTTGATGGGGTCAGGAGGAAGCGGGGCTCGAACCGGCAACCCTCTGCCAAACGATAGCACTGCCTTCTGCACCACCATCTTCCCCCAAGAAAAGTGCAGTTTAACAGTAAAAACTGGGGGAAGCGATTACTGAAATTATGTTCACAACTATTGAGATGCAATGAGAAGCTATACAGACAGACACCTGAATCCCCTGTCGCTCACTGGCTACATTTGGCCAAAACGCAAGGCGGCAGAAGGGGGATATATGGAGTTATTCTGGTTTTAAACTGAACAGAAAAAGTGACCCTGCAGATCCAACAGCCTCAGTGTTCAAACTCTAACCTGGCAAAGCATCAAATATTAAATTCGGGATGAAAACTTCAGAAAAGGTTGCTAAAAGGATGCAAAATTCTATTTATTGGGAATAGTCAGCTGCAGAAATACTAACCTCTCAAATCAATTTTAAAGAATTCTGAAAAAAAGGTAAAACATGACGAGAGAAGCATCTCTCACACTGCACATTATGGACGCAGGGGTACAGACCTCCTCGGGAAACTCCTCCCCAACCAGAGACAGGATTAGGGACGTCTTCCCAACCTTGGCTGAATTAACAGTGAGCAAATAAAAGGTTAAAACCAATAGTGAAGTTGGCATGAACAGACTAACAGGTATTGCACAGCTTTATGTAAAGCACGGCCGAGCTTTCTACTTGGCCAACATGACAGTTAATATAGCATAATGTAGCTGCCAATGCCAAGGCTTTACTAGGAAGCGCACGCAGCAATCGTTATGGTGACACGGGCTCTGCACGCTGCATTTTAACTAAAGCAAGCAGTCATTCAGTTGTTCAGTACAAAACACCAGTGCATGAGTAGTTACTTTAAGTGTTCGAACAGCATTTTGATTTTATAAAATCTTTACAGCATTGTTTATCTTCTAAAAACAAAAAAGTTATGCATTATGTATGTATACACACGGCCCCGGCACAACAGCATGGTTATTAGCAAGCTAGAAAAGCATCCAGTGCATTATAAGGCCGGCTGCGGTTCATATCCGTTTATTCACTGACCAGTGCCCCGTTAGCTTTAATACTTCTGCGCGCACTCAATTCCTGCTGCCTTTTCTGCTGAATTTTATTTTAAACACCTTGTTGGCTTATTGTCTAGCGCAAAAAAGTTTCAGATTATGACGCGCGCAAAAGCATCGCACTTACGCTCCCCCAAAAGCAAAATCCTGACATCTCGTTTCATGCTTCCAAAAGTCCCCTTCTCGAAATGCTCGATTTAAAAAAAAAAAAAATAGACTTTAAGTAGCAATAAGCTAAGTGCGTTTGTATAATATTCTCAGAGCACTACGTTTCTCCGTGACCCATCCAAGGAGAATCGCGCTCATGCCGCTGCCGCTTCCGCTTCCCCGCGCCTGCGCACTGCGGCCGCTTGTCGTCATTAACCCCGTACTGCATGGCCGAACTACAACGAGCCTCTAGTAAGACCAGCTATAATTAATTCGTTGATATCCAGACATTCCAGTACTCGCACAACAACCTGGAATATCTAAAAAAAATCTTCTCCTGGTTTCATGCATTTTTTATTGCGATGCTGCATCGACAAGTGGTTTGGTCCGGCGACAGGTGGCCAGTCAGATTTCAACAGTTGTGTCCATAAATCCTGTACGAAAACCAGAAGTGGAAAGTTCAGGTCCAGAAAGTATAAATCCAGATCAAGGTCTTGTTACAACCAACCTGTTGCGCATAAAGAGTCACAGTCATAGAGTGGTCAACTGGTCGGTTGTAACAAAACTTTGGTCTGGATTTGTACTTTCAGGACCTGAATTTTACACCTCTGAGGAAAACCCAATGTGTATGCTGTGAGTTAGTGATGGAAAGTTCCATTCAATTTACAGAACCTATTCTATCAAACTGGTCTAATTAAAATTAAAAACAAACACATAAACAGACTTTAACTTTATAAATATAAACGAACAGTCAGCTCCAAGATTGATAAAACCTTACAAAATTTGCAAACACATCGTCTAAAAATGCTGTAATTAAAGGATATAACAAAAAGGGTTGTTTATTGAATGTCTATTGAAATGTGTCAAACCAATTGAGAAAAACTAAAAAAATGGTAAAACAATACCGAAGTCACATCTATTGTATCTTTCGTTTATTAACATGCAGAATACACAGCCTTTAGGCTGTAGTTTATCTTTTTTTGTCAAAAATCATCAGCAAATGCTGCTAGCAGGGGCTGCATTAGCTCTTAAGTAAATTTCTGGTACAAACAGAATTGGTCACTTGGTGGGTTTTGGGTCTTATGGGTTTGGGAACCAAACCCTTCAGGGTGGCCATCTTCCAGCAGTCCAGCAGGTGGGAGGCAGCGCCCCCTTCTGTGCAGTCATCTTCCAGCAGTCCAGCAGGTGGGAGGCAGCGCCCCCTTCTGTGCAGTCATCTTCCAGCAGTCCAGCAGGTGGGAGGCAGTGCCCCTTTCAGGGCCATCATCCTCCAGAGACCCTAGCTGGTAGGCTGGCTTACAAAGGTCTCTTGAGTCTTACCCATAAGCTTTGGTTTTAAGAATCGTAGATCACTTTTAAATGGGGTATACTGTCATGGTAATTTCGCTGCATGCTTAATCTGGGGCCTATATCAAGAAGCAGGATTTAATAATAATAGACATTTTATTGATCCCCATGGGGAAATTGTCTTTACACCTCCCTGAACTCTTTTTTTCGTAGAGTAAATTGCCTGCAAAGGGCAGCCACCCATAGCAGTACCAAGGGGTTAAGGGCCTTGCTCAATGACCTGCAGAGGCTGCATTTGAACTGACACCCTTCTGATTATAGGCACGTAAGCTTAGCCCACTGAACCGCATGCTGCCCCCAAATTAGGCTTCTCAGGAAGAGCTTTTTTATTGCTGTAGCACATGGACACAATTCACTACAAGGCTGCAGACCTGAAGAACTGTGAGCTCCGTGCCTGCAGCCGATTAGAGGCCAGTGAGTCGGTTGCATCGAGAGGATAATGCAGGCAGCATCAGAGTAATAGAAAGCCATGGCCGAGCCAGCCAGGAGTCGAACCTAGAACCTTCTGGTCCAAATTTAGATGTGTTATCCATTGCGCAACTGGCCCAAGACGTGATGCGCTCCACATGAGACACAAAGAGCAAAGGATTGAAAGCATTAGCATCCAGGTCATTCCTGTGTCGATTTCACACTTCAGGTGGTTTTCAAATATTTCCAAAAAACAGCTTCCCCTCTGTATCAAATAATGTCACAAGGAATGTCATCTTTTTAGGTAGAAATAATGCTTATGAGTATGACGGATACAAAATCAACTAAAAGTAAACGCTACATTCTGAAAATACAGGATCAATGCTTCTCCAATCTGTCTGACATCTTTGTGCCTCTTACCTGCCTACTTTCAGCTTTAGTGCAACAAATGTTTCAGGCCCCTATTGGCCAGCTGAAGAAATGTTTCAGTGAAATGTTTCACGGCGGTCCTGACTGATTGGCCAAACAGGCGACTGGCCCTGTGTGGTTGGCCAGTGCAACAAGGACCCGCCCATCCGCAGCACACTTGCATGAATGAAGGTCATGGCAGCACGGACATTCCCTTCACATCTGTGACATTTTTGGCTTCACATCCAGCATCCTAGACACTGGTCACATTAATGGTCGGAAAACTGCTACATTTGAGGAAAATCTCTCGTATTATTGTTTTTTTTTTTTTGGCTGTTTGACCACGGGTACAAAATTCCTTATTTTTTTGTGCACAAAACGCGTTTCGTGAAGAAAAGGAAGTCATTCTATGGAGAAAATGCATTTTGTGAAGTAAATAATTTTGTTTTGTGTCTCTGATCTGAATTGTCAGGGACAGTGTAACGTCGCACCGCAACACAGTTTACAACTGGAGGGAATCTGAGATTTTTCATTGACTTGTCTTAAAAATATTAAAAATGTAATTACACCAAAGGGTGGCAAAAATGCATGTGAGGTGACAATTATTTGAGAGGTCCAGCTGAGTTGTATCTAATGACTCATCAGCATTTCCAGCAAGATCATCAGACTTCTCAGGAAGAGGATTGTCGATGCCTTAGCACAGGGACATGATTAGATACAAGGCTGCAGAAACCAATAACTGCAATTCCCATACCGGGAGTCGGACCCGGGCCGGCTGGGTGAAAACCAGGAATCCTAACTGCTGGAGCACACAGCATTAGTTGTTTAGCCATATAACTTTGTGGCTAGTTAGAGGTCACACTGGTTTACTTCGTTTACTTAGTGGGATACATCAACATGGTAACTTGCCTAACCTGACCCAGATCAGTGGCCTGTACTGCAAAGCAGGGTTACTGGCTTATCTGGGTAACTTGTCAGATTTAAGGTACCACAGTTTAAATGGACTTTGTATTCGCTCACTTATATTTCGCCCAGACAGTTTAGGCATGGGATGATAACCGGTTTCAAGGTTTACCGCGGTTTGAAAAAGTCACGGTTTAAAAACCGCAAACAAAAAAAGTTATACCGTTACTACAATATGTGCGTTTTTTGTGTCATGAAAGTGAAAGCGCAGCATTCCCTACTAGGTTGTGTGTGTGCGTACCTGCAGTGAAAACAATGCAGCCCCTCCCCCGCCGGTTACTGCTGGCACGCGCGTGTATGTGATTGTGCACGTGGTCTGCAGTCACTGCACTCAGCAGCAGGGGCGCCGCCAGAAATCTTGGGCCCCATGAAAGATTAAAATTTGGCCCCCCCCCCTTTTTTGCGAAAAGGTATGCTGCATGTGATCATCTGTTTAGGTGATAACATCATTAGATGGCTTTATTT
>JABFEA020000048.1:9788403-9799721 GCA_019775915.2 Cyphomyrus plagiostoma | reverse complement strand
AATTGCAGGACATATGAGAGGAGCGCAGTGGGAGTGAGAGCAGAAGCATTTTAGCTGGAGCTGGAGCAAGCACAGAGCATAATTAACAATTAATAATTTCTACTTTATTGTGGATTTGGCTGCTCAGTTAGCCAGGCTACAGTTTAAGCTAAAACTAAAATACAGTGCAGATTGTTTTCTGTTTTGGAGCGAACGGTGAGCGACTTAACCGGAGTTGGATGAAAACTGACCAGAGCATAATAGATGAGTGGAAATTCTCATCACTCTGCTCACATGCTCTGGTTTTTAATAACATGGAGTGAAACTTCAGTGTAAGTGTTTGTGGGCTGTAGCTACTTTTTGAATTGTGAAAGTGGGCCAGCGAATGAAAAAGGTTGGCAAACACTGGTCTGATGCGTCTGCCATAGAACAGTCAGAGACTTACTCCAGATTCCTGAGTGTGCTGTTTGTCTGTAGTGCCTTAGCAATCTCTTTGGCTCCCTCCACCCCGATGGAGTTCTCACGAAGACTGAAAACCAAGAAAGGAGAGAAAAGTCCAGTTTTTATAGAAGGAGCTGGATCGGACAGCAGGTGGATTGCATCAATGGAGGGTGTTTTTGTAGCGAGATACTTGCTTTAAATCGGCAAGTCCCCTGTTGATCTTGAGAGCTTTGGTGAGGGCTGTCACGCCCTTGTTGCTGATGGAGTTACTCTGCAGGCTGTAAATACAAAAAACACACCAAAGCTTGTCAGTGGTAAACTTGTCGGGTTTTTGGGAAAATGCAAACCTGGCTGCAAGCTTCTGTGGTAACACTGGATAAGAGGATTAGAAGCTTGAGCACTGACTGTAAGGTGATCAGGCTGTGGTTCACCATGAGGGCCTGGGCCAGCGCTTCTGATCCCTTATCGCCAAGCTGGTTGCTGGAGAGGCTGCGGCAAGAACTTCATTTGTCACATATATTACAATATCTGTATATCTTGCATTTATTTACATCGCAGATGTGTTTGTTCAAAGAAACACACAAGTGAGAGTTGGGGCCATGGACTTCGTTCAAGGGCCAAACAGTGACATTACTCTGCCGGACATGGGGTCTGAGCTTCCAATCACGCGTAGAGTCTCCCAGTCTGCAGCTATGTACTCCACTTTGTGAACTGCTAAATCTAATATCAGTCACAGGTTTTCTAAAGATCGCATGTATGGTTATATGCTCCTGTGGTGAAGGTACGCATCACGCAAAGCTGGAATGATTGCAGTCTTACCTTAATTCCCTTAGAACCTGGTTTTTCTGCAGAGCCCCCGCAAGACTCCTGGCTCCTTCTGAACCGATGGAGTTCTTCTGCAAGCTGGAGACATATTGAAAAATGTGTCTGTGTTTGTGAGTGTCTATATAAAATATAAATTGCCTATATTATTTGCTTTTTGTAATGATCACACAAAGACTGCAGCAGTGCGCAGACAATTTTAACCGGAGTGCCAAACAGACGCGTGTTATTATGTAGAAGAATGGAGGAAAACATTGACAGGGAAGACCAAAAGGAATGGATAAGTGGCAGGAAAGGACATAAAATGTTAAAAGTTTAGGAGCACTTTGCATTGAGATATGAAGAAAATCTTGCACAATGCAAACATTTTAAAACTCAAGATATCTTAAGATAAAATGCTCCCTAATACTTGGACAAAAAACTTTTTTTTTTTTTATTTATTCTGTCTGCTCAATTAATTGTACAAACAGTTGTAGAACACTTGATCATAAAAAGAATTTATTGTTGCAGCCGCGTGTGAGTTCTCGAACTCACTAGAATTAAAATTTCTTGAAAGTCGAGCAAGCCAGTTTGACCTAGTACTTGATCTGAATATTATAAGTCAAACCATGAACGCTGACCTAATATAAATTGTACGCGCCAGGAAATGAGTTGTACTATAATGCAATTCTTACTTGAATGCCTTCCTCACAGACTGGACGATTAACCAATTAAAGCAACGCAACATTACAGCAACTAATATTAAATAAACCACTAACTTACATGTAGTATTAGAGCATTTATGTCATTTATTTAAACTTTATTTTACCAGGTAAATTAACTGAGAACCAGTTCTCACTATTTCACGTGATATTTGGGAGAAATAGCAGATTACGGAACTGCCTGGGATACAAACGTCATGCGTGTAACTAAACTTTTCAGCCAATAAAGGCAAAGGTGTGTCGTCACGGAGGTGGTTCCAGTTTATGCAGCCAGGTGAGAGGTCGCAATGCATCTAACCGTAATGCATAGCGTTAGGATTAGAATGCGTTGCTTTAAGGCAGCGCTGTAAGCAAGTCGAACGCACACAATGACCGGACTGGGGAAACAAACTGAAACGTGAACTTAATACAAAGGACTAATGACAACAACCAGAAACAGCTGATCACATGGGGATCGCACGCGAGGTTAATGAAGGGGTGTGGCACATGGAAGGAGCAGACGATCAGGGCAGGACAGGGGTAACGTTGGGGTAAGATCGTTATTGTTTTGGAAGCCATTAAGAAAAAATTCTCTTCTTGTTTTATCCTGTTCATTTTGTGTTTAAATGCTAAAAAAACAAATTTAGGTGCTGGGGGGGCTGGGAACCAATTAATTGGTTTTCCATTATTTCTTATGGGAAAAATTCGATTAGAACTCAAACTTTTTAGGATTCGATCCGGAGTCTGGAACAGATTAAGTTCGAGAACCGAGGTACTGTGTGTGTATATATTATATATATAGGTGTGACCTCAGCTGGTCTTTAAGGAATCATTAAGTTGAAATGTATCATCCACAGCCTTCAGGACTCATCATGCAGCTGAGGAATGTTCTACAGCTTTGTAGGCAGATTGCTGGATAGATTCATGCACCACTTACTGCAGTGTTGTAAGCTTGCGGTTGCACAACAGCACCTCCGCCATGGCTTTGGCCCCCTCATCCTCAATAACATTGTTCTGTAGGCTGAAATAAGAAGCATTTCATATTCCTGAAGACCGCGAGCAACGCAGAAGTGGTGCAGACATCTGCCATTGAAAAACATCAGAATTGTAGAAAACTAAGCATTTCAGTATAGCTGTAAGCATAAGTGTAGTTTAACGGTCATGTATAAGTTGTCATTTATAATATTAAACATCGACAAGGAAAATGTAAGGATTGACTGGGGGAAGAATGCAGCATGCGCCTAGCAGAGCTCACTCACCTTACTGACACCAGGACCTGGTTGTTCTTGAGGGCTTCTGCAAGAGACTTTGCTCCTTTGGGGCCGATGTTGTTGCTGCGAAGACTAACAACAGCAGCAGTGCCTTAAACTCCGCTTCAGTGACCAGCTCTCAATATGCACTCCACTGCTAAACACCTCTATTGCCAGAGGAATCGGAAGGGCAGGAAAAAGGAAGTTCTTTACTCACTCGAGAGATGTCAGGCTCCTGTTCACCAGCAGGGATCTGCTAATGGCCTTGGTCCCCTTGTTACTCACAGCATTTTCTGCTAGGCTACAGGGAAAGTCACATACATACAAATGGTCAGACACTATTATTTGTCGTCAATAGATACATGACTGTTGGCCCCTGTCCTCTTTCTAACCAGAATTTTTTTGTAAAATTATTTCGCACCAAGATGAAGGAAAGCATAACCTCTCTATAGGATTATTGAAGTCAGGGTGTCAGAAAACCTGTTATCCTGGAGAAATGGTTCATATTTTGGACTACAAATAATTCATTGTTACTGTACATGTCTGCCCTTTGACTCTTGGTACTTTCGAATGACCTCCAAATTTTTATTATGTTTTAAGCATCTCTTTGTACTATGTACTATACTTCAGGCCTTATTTTAAAATCTGTGTTTCTGTTTCCAGTGTTGTCAGCATTATTATAGTTACAGTAATACCCCCATCACATCTCCGTGGGTTTGGAAGGAGGGGGGGGGGGGGAAGTCCGGCGAATGTGAAACTCCGCAAATAATACTTGGGGCCCCACCCATAACATTCTGATAGCCTGAATGATAACATAGAAAGTCTATTTATCACCAACCTCTGAACAAACAGTACTGTACTGTACACACTTTGCATGTCAAATTACTTTGTCATTTCCTTTCTAGAAATTTTTATATAATTTACAAACCATCTAAATCATGCCTGTGAATGTACAAAGCTACTACTGTATGTACTGGGAGCACTACATATTGGACCCATTATTAAAAATGCAAAATTAACAGCACCGAAAAGTTTAACAGTTACTGCCAGATTACACGGAGAGAAATTCAGCTAAGTCTGGTTAGCGAGACAAAGATGCGTGACGTAGCCAAACCAAGACTATCAAAGGTACAGTATGGAGGCCTGTGTGACACTAAAATATATAGGATTTTATGTGATTCAAATCATTTCCAGTATTATCTTTGGCTTATTCATCATTAGTGAGTTTCTGTGAACTTTCAGCAAGTTCCAAAAATGTTCCTGTTCAATTGTTCATCAACACCATCGAATGCCAAGTTCATCGAATGTGAAGGCTTTACTCTTTTACTTTTTTCTTTTAAATAAAATGAAGAATTAGCGCTCTAATTTTTCCAGTGTGTAAAAAGTTGAATGACCACAGTACAATTCACTTTAGTTAGAACTGCTTCAAAATTTGATGAGTCAAACCATGTGATTTAGCATATGATTCAGTATGACAGCCGTTCACATTGCACGAGTGTCCCATCTTACCAAAGATAAAACCGTATACAACCAAAATGGCGATTTGACCCATAATACACTGCGGCTATAGCAAGTGTGATGTCAGCGGACAAAAACCGATTGAGTGGACCTGCTGGCTGGGCCAAAAGGACAAGGATGGACCACTTGGACGTTTGTTACATGACATCAGAAAGCAATACCCTGTGTAAATAGTTTTAATGGGATGGATGTGTGTGTAATCAATATAAAGTAATTTGATTAAAAAAATTAAGTTGTGATGTTGATATAACATAGATGTGCTTCAAATTACATGTTTAAAATGAACTTATGCTGTTGTGTCATGAAGTGTTACATAAATGTTTAAGTGAACCCCTTAAAACCCCTTAAAAAGAGCTCAGTAAATGTTTGTGAAAAATAAACTCCGTAATGCCACATTCATTACTGATGAGTTACAGTGTGTTTCACTTTATAATACTGTTCTTGATCATTAGTAACTCCTATGGAAGAAGTCAATAATGTGGCAAAACACGAGTCTCTGATTGACCATCCCTTCAGTTGGACTTCAAAGCACAGTTTGAAGGACATCGGCACACGGACTGAAGTGAGGTAAACAATTAAAATGTAGGTACTGTATACATATTTTAGGCTGTATATTTTTGTAGAATAAATTGTATATCATACAAACAAGTAGGAAGAAACAAGCCTGTTTTTCCAAAAGGAAAAGAATGCCAAAAACCATTGAGAACAGTAGCTTATACATCCCAATAGTCCAAATAAAAGCACTATTCATTTGACGAGTAATGAACTAGTAGTTATTAGAAATAATCCATAGTTAGTAGATAATTCCCAATGAGACCTGCAATACTCAATAGTTCCTAATGAAGTAATAGCAAACTACTATAATAATTAGCTGACTATTACCTATTCAGTAATTAAGCATAATTCCTTAGTAGTGAATAGTATGAGTTTAGGTGTTAATGAAGCACTACTCCTTTGTTGCTGCTTACTTCCTGCATATTTACCTGTTAACTACGGAACTGTATTATAAAGTGTTACCGATGAGTCATGCATTCTGAAAAACCTCTCTGCAAGGCATTGTACTCATGGGCGTAAATCCCGGGGGGGACAGAGGGGACATGTTCCCCTCCATCTGAGGGTTTCCCCCTAAAAAAATGATAAAAAATTGCACTCTCTACTGTGAAAAATATATGTATGTATACCTAAAATAATTGTGTAAGTAGAAAAAAAAACAAATGCAAAAAATGCATTTAGAAACAGTTGAGCTCCCCCTTTCCTTCCTCACAGTGGTTTGGCCCACTGCCTGCTTTCCCAGTTCATCTCACCTACTCTACATGCACAAGTCAGGTGTGTGGCTGCGGCCCAATTATTGTTGAATTCCAGTAAGTAGGGTATATTATTCACTTTACATAAAGCGATTCTCTTTATTGTAGTTGATGCAGACTCATTCATAGATTAGTTGCGGCAAAATTGCTGATTACCAATGTAATTTTCCATGAATCTGCTATATTAGCGATTAAAATTTCACTTATCTAGTTAACGTTAGCTTGTTTACATTAGCTTGTTGTATAGTGCACTGCAACTAACACGCAAAAGCCGTTTCCCATGCGTTGTTTTGTTTGTGACGACTTGGCATAACTTGGTTAACTTAACATTAATGGCCACAATTAGCATATCGTTTAGCTGTTTTCACAATAACAGTCATGTTTAAATTTGATTGTATGTGGACGGCTTGACTGTAAACAACATAAACAATGCAATAAATAGTCTTGAAGAAAAATCTGCTTTGTCATTGAACCTGAGGAAAACTTTGAAAATAACCATAATGACGCAGTCTCCATGCTACAATAATAATGATAGAAGCAAAGTTTTTCCACTGTGGGGACATATCTTTATAAGTACAATTTGATTGCTCATGAGAAATTTTATATTTATTGTCCCCCCTAATGAAATTTACGCCCATGATTGTACTGAGCTGTTATTTTTACACTTGAGGTCTTCCTGTTAGCTTTAACAATTCTGGCCATTCATCTCTGACCTCCTTCATTAACTGGGTATTTTTACCCACAGGATTGCTGCTAGTATGCTAGTTTATTTATTGTTTTTGTATTTGCGATGCTGGAGCTAACCGTATCTGGCGCCAACAACAACACCACAATCTAAGTCACATAGGTGAGGCATCTTAGCCATGCTTAGGCAAATAGTAACTGAACATCTTGAGCGTGAATGTGTGCAGTGTGTATTCGTTTGCGGTCACATGGCTCACAGTCCGGAGGAGCGGGCTGTCTGCGTTAATATGCTATAAGAGGAGAGGATTCTTAAATTTTACATTTGATGCAACAGATATAAGAAATGTTGTGATTGCCTACTACAGGACACTAAACAATGATAATGAGGTTTATTCATAAAGCGATATTACTACGCTCTACACCCAAAGCTGAACCACTGCAGGGCCAGACTTCAGGATTCCTGCATTGCTGCAACTAGTAAGCAGTAGATCAGATATTTACTCAAGGAAATCTGTAGGAAATTTAGAAATTCATGTTAAAATCAGAAATGCCTTTGCATTTGGAGTTCACCGATGGAAATCAGGAATGAGTGAGACAGCACAGCTGGGTGTGTCTCTGTCATCCATTATCACTGCTGATGAGAAAAATCTGCTAAGAATTCCAAACACAATAACTTACGCTGCTGTTATCTGCTGTAGCAAAGGGCTCCCTGGTCAGAACCCCCCCCCCCCCCAAAAGAAAGTCTCACCTGATTTTCTGCAGGTGACAGTCCTTCGCACTTAGCAAACTCCCTAGTAACTCCATGACATCATCTTTAAAATGGTTATTTTCAAGTCTAAAATACAAATAAACACAATAAAAGATAATTTTATCAAGACCATTTAAACTTGACAATAAACTTCCTCGATCTTCCTTAATGTTATAGGAGGAACAGAGTTTTATAGAAAGAAAAAAATTATATTGTTTATCCATCTTTCACAGTGCAGGAGTGAAGGTGGATAGAGCATCAGGCAGGGGGACGTCTGGATGGGATGGCGGCTCATTTCAGAGCACACAGACACACGCACACACACAGACACACACACGCACACACACACAGACACACACACACACACAGACACACACACACACGCACACACACAGACACACACACAAACGCATGCACACAGACACAGACACACACGCGCACACACACAGACACACACGCACACACACAGACACACACATGCACACAGACACACACACACACACGCATGCACACAGACACACACAGACACACATGCACACAGACACAGATACACACAGACAGAGACAGACACACAGAAACAAACACACACGCACAGCAGTTATTTAAGGAAAAAACTGTTATTCCAAATAGCTGTGGTCCTCCTCCTCACAAAAATGTATAAGTGAATCAGTAACACTTTGATTGATGGGGCACAAATACTTAGTAGTAACTCTGAATAACAAATCACGAACAAAAATAGTAGCTACTTCAGACAAAAGGTGTGTCACAATTCATTAATGATGAACAAATATGAGATCAGTATTTCACTTGTGTTATTCATGACTTGTTCCTTCAGTAGTTCCTTTATTAGTTCTTTCAGTAGTTTACAAAGTCTCACAGAATTAACAGTTATAGTAACAAATATAGCAATTGCTTCAGATAAAACATGTCTCACGATTCGTTTAAGAGGAAAGAATGTGAGATCAGTATATGACTAGGCCTTAGTTTGTGGTTAATTAATACAAAAGTAATAACATTAGCAATAATACATTATTTGTGCCCCTCAAGTAAAGTGTAACCATCCATCCATCCATCTTCCAACCCGCTTATCCTACTGGGTCCCGGGGAAAGTGTAACCAATAAATCTAATTTCCCTGCAGATAAATTTCAGTATAACCGCACTGAAGCATCTATCTTACCTGAGATTGCTGCAGAACAGCAGCTGTGGCAGCAGACTCTTAACAACAGAATAACTAAGGCAGCCAGAAAGGTTGGTCTCTTCTGCGCAGTCCTCGGACATCTGCAGGAGGTAGGCGAGGATGGAGCAGGTGCTGGCTGTCAGCTTCCCTGCCAGGTTGCCCATGCGGAGGCCCTCCTCCACGTTGCGTGTTAGCTCTGTGTTCTGAAGCTCCTGCAAGCAGTGCACCACGTTCACGGCCCAGAGAGACACCGTGCTGCCGCAGCTAAGCAGGCTCTGCAGAAACGTTATGGCTGGGGCTCGGTACACGCTGTTTTCCTCTTTGGCCAGAAGTTGCAGCCCAGACAGTGGCTTAGCTACCAGTGGCGACAGCATGCCTGACAGGAAGCGCACAAACATGTCCAACTGCCCGCACTCTGACTGCTGTGAGCGCTGCAGGGCACTTTTGAAGTGATTACTGAAGCCAATCTTAGGCCAGGACATGCCGCTCTCTGTGAAGAGGTCAAAAATGGCTCGTTTGGAGGCTGTGTAGTAGAAAGTAGCTGACAGAAACTCCTGCACGGTCAGATGTGTAAAGTTGTAGGCCGTGCAAGTAACTGATTCCTCTTTGATCAGGAGGTGGCTGCAGAGGTGGCTCTGAAGGGAGGGCAGGTCGATGCCGTAAGCCTTCATGTCTTGTTCGTAGAAGGTGTACTTGCGCTTGATTAGCCCATAGAACGCCAGCTTCCCCAGACTCCCGATTAGCCGCCGACTGCTTCCGTAGCTCTGTTCAATTTTCAGAGGCTCTCTGTCCTTTGATTCTCCCTCCACAATCATCTTAAGAAAGTAAGAGTACAGCTCAGTCCATGTTCTAGGCAGGCACTCCTGCATCTCACCTTTTATGAGAAATCCAAGGGTGGAACCTACAATCCAACATACACAGGGAACATAGCACATGACAAGAAAGATCTTGTTTGCTTTAATGTGGCACCATATCTGGTCAGCTAGACTTCTGTCCTGGAACATGTGAAAAAGAAACTTTTGTATGTCTTCGTGTTTCAGCCCTGGTATCTCAGTCATTCTGTCCACGAGTCCTCCAGGTATCTGAGCTGCAACATTCGGCCTGGATGTCAACCAGATAGAAGCTTCAGGGAAAATGTTCCCGCGAATTATGTTAGTTATCAGATTATCAACCGGGACGTCTTTTTTGGGGTCCATGCATGACAGTGCCTCAGAGAAATCCAGTGAACACTTGAACTCATCCAGTCCATCAAAGATTATCAAGACCTTAGTCGTGTTGTTGAAGACATAACTCATATCTGTCACATGGGGGTAGAACAGCTTAACCAAGCGTTCAGCTGACAGTTTTTCATATGTGTTCAGCTCCCAGAAGCTGAAGAGAAAGACAAAACTCACATCTTGGTAGATCTTTCCTGAGTTCCACAGTTGGAGAAACTGGCGTACCAAGGTGGTCTTTCCAATACCAGCCACTCCAACCGTGAGCAAGATGCGGGGGGGCATGCTGACCCGTGTGAGAGGGTTCAGCAGCTTGTCCAATGACAACTGCCTGGCATTGTGCCTCCAGCTGCCTTTGGTTGCCTCAGTTTGCAGGACGTCATGCTCCTTCTGCTGCAGATCTGTCAGTCCCTCAACCAGCAGCAAGTCTGAGAACCTGTCTGTGGCCCAGCTCTCTGACAGCAGACCTGGGCTCCAGCCACCGCAGCGGCTCTGCAAAGCTTCTCCATGCTTTTGCATTATTGGTTCTACACTCAAGCAGAAAAATAGACTGAAATTGCATGAAGATGATTTTTCTCAAACAAACAGGAGTATTTTTCTTAGATTGTAGAGTATTTTAATAATGCTTCTAAGATACACAGCAGTTCAGATGTGGCCCTATGATCCTATGGATAGCCAACACATTTCTGACAAAAGCTTTCTTTAGAAACCACACAGCAGATGATTAGAATTTTAAAATCACAGCCAGATCAGTTTGGCGGCTGCTTACCTTGCAGTGTAATTAGTCCATAGAGCTGGGTATCCGTGTTTTCGATAAACTCCTGCAGCATGTCCGAGCCCTGGGCGCCCTTACTAGCTAAGATGTCGATGACAGCACACAGCTTCTCCTGCAGCTGCCCCACACGCTGAAGCTGTGAGGCCTCGTTCTGAGTCAGCAAGGCCACTTTGTGCATGTGCCCCACAAAGCTCTCCAGCAATGGACCGGAGACCGAATGCATTAGCTGCTTCCGATGCTTGTGTATCCAGAGCTCTGATGTGACACACGGTGCATTTCATCGGTGAAAGCAGCTAAGATCAAGTTTGTTTCTATTGTCATTTATAAAGATAATGTCTTTCGAAATGTTTCACACCACAGAAATGAGTGTATCTTATACATCAAAGAAAAGCATCATGAATCTTAAAGAGTGTGTGTATGCGTGCGTGTATGCATATGTGCGTATGTGTATATGTGTCCATTTGTGTCTGTTTGTGTGTATATGTGTATGTGTGGGCATAGAGGCTATCCTATGTAGCACCAGGCAGAGGTACACCCTGGACCGAATGCCAGTTCATCACCACACACACAGGGTGTGTTCGAAATCGCGCACTTGCGTACTTTTAGGGCGTAGTGTGTTCACACTGACAACTAAGCTAAAATTCAGTGCAGTGAAAGTACCCGGATGGTGCACTGAAAACGGCCAGAAAACGCAGTGCAGAACGATGGACACTACTCGCACTAAA
>JABFEA020000048.1:9754590-9766414 GCA_019775915.2 Cyphomyrus plagiostoma | reverse complement strand
TTCATTTTTATATTATTTTTTATATAGTGTTTTTTATCTGTTTGTGTATTTAATTTGGTGATTTTGTTTGATGTGGTATTCATTTTGCTCTGTTTGCTGTTTTTTGTTCATTTTGACTCTCTTCTAAGAGTTTTTAAAAACCATTCCTGCCTAGTGTTTTTCTGAATTCCAGTCCGCTGGACTGCACTTTTGTTCACTCTCTCTGACCTCAGCTGTTTGCATTTTATCCATTTGTGCTGCCAAGACAATCAGACACAGGTGTAGATCACTGACCTGCCTTCTTTACAAAATCCAGTTCCAACTAAATAAGGACTTTCAACTACATTCACAAAGCAAGCCCATTTCCACTTCATTCAATAATCCAAAATTATACTGTTACAAAATTCTCTAATTTATATGAATACTGTTACACCACAAATTTTTGGGCACATGCAATTCCTTCCAAATTTGGGAATGGGTTTCTGTTTTTAAACATTGTTTTTACCTGCTAATGATTATTATCCAGACTTGGGCTGACCTCTGAATCTATGCACTGAGACTACAAACCTATAATCACTGTTTCACACTTTTCTGTATATTTACAGTTACATTTGTTTATTGCTTAGTACACCATTATTATTACACCATTATTAAGGACAATATTGTAGTGTCATGCATCCGAGTTATTTTCTGTAACAGCCGCCTTCTGTCTATGTGACATTAACATAAAATATCCAAATTCATCAAAGGTATTATTTTCTGTGTGTGTGTTTTTTTTTTAATTGTCCTTTGCCATTTCTGCCAGCGCTATTGAAGACTGAAACATTCACATGCTTTTGTTTATTTTTTTCCTGTTTCACTGAAAGGAAACTTGGAAATAAGGCTATGCATATCAAATAATATCAAATCACAATTTAGGGATAACAGAAAAAATATAAAAACACGATGCTATCCAAGGAGCCCCCAGGCCTGTCTGTACCGCCTGGGGGGGGGGGCTCCAGCGACCCTGAGCGGCGGTTCGAAGATAGAAGGGTATCTAACACACAATTCACAAAAACATTTTAGCTTATATTTTATCTTACAACAAAACAGAAATACATTCATATGTCATTCGACTGTAGCACCTTACTTTGTGCTTTGACTTTTGGCCTTTCGGAGGTTTGAGGAGCCCTTCCACTTATTAGCAGCGGCCATGTTTATCAGCCAGACAGGAAGCTGTTTGCCTCTCTGAAGCTCACATGCCCACTGAACGGGACCCACAGTACCACACCACCTTGGATTGGAACAGTAATTTTCAACTTATGTAACAAAGAAAAAGCAAACCAATCAAACATCACACTCACCTCATATAGGTGTCACAAAAATACCAGCAATGAGTTAACACACAGTACGGATACAGTGATGGTGATCTTCGTGGGTGTGGCTCTTTGTTTTTGGTCTGATAGTCACTTTTGGTGGTCAGTCCACTCTGACCACCAAAAAACAGCAAAAATTTTACATGACAGTCATATGCTATTAATGTTGGTTATATATTATTAGGTAACAGAAGTCAAAGATGATAAGAGCTTCTTCTGGACAAGCCTGTTGGGGTCCACAGCATGCAGTCTGATGAAACTATTGGCCAATGCATATGTGTTCAAAGTGGAAAGGTAACCAGCGCAAAGGTTTTAAACCCGTGCCAGACAGCTGGCAGTTTGGAGCAGGTCAGGCTGTGGTATCACTGCGGGGAAAGGTGTCAGTCTTACAGCTTATTGGCACAGAAAAGGGGAAAGAGGCTCATAATTATACAACACCTGTGCAATAACATAAAACAGCAAAGGTTTGTGTTTAGTATCCAATTGGGAGCCCGTGACTACAATTGCAATTATTAGCAAAATGGCAAGAACAGACCTGAATGAGTCAGGCATTATGATACACAATAAAAAGAAAATGCCAGTGTTATAAAACAATTAAATCTGCCACATTGTTAAAGAATGAAGCACCCCATCTTTGTGAGCACTGTATAGCATTAAGATCCTTTCCATGCCCTGAAAATTCGGTTCTCTGAGGAAAGCTAGAAAATGCTTTTATAAGCAGGGTCAGATCAAGTGCTACACACCTTTGAGCGATGGCACATTTGATGTCACAGCAGAAGGACATGGAGCCATTTAGTGGCATGAAATTCAGAAATATAGGCGATATAGGCAAAACATGACATGGGCTGCTCAGCGACTACCATACTAGACAGAATGATATCCAGTCATATTAAATAGATTAGATATTTAATCACATTAACTTGTTAAAAGACATTTGTGAATGAGAAGGGGGGTCGGGCTTACAGAGGTTGTTCTGCTTGGTGCCTCCAGACCAGGGGTATTCAACTAAAATTTAAAGAGGTCCAGTTTCAGAAAATATCTTGAAACAAAGTCCTGGAAGCTTATATTGTCTATTTAGTGTCGTTTATATTTCAATAACCAATTAGTTGTATCAACATCGCATGTAATCAGTACCTGACTGTAAAATCTAATTAATTCAGTACAATTCAAAAACGTAACATAGAACTTCCGCCAGCTGGCTGCAACCACGAAAACATTTTTTTCAGATACATTTTTTTAGTTTCATCTGAGTTGATTTATATAACAAATAACATGACTTTATACAGTTGTTAAAAAGCGGAAACTTGAACGAACTTCGCCAATGAACTACGTTTATAATATCCAACATGTCATATAATACACACCAGGTTTGAAAACATTTCAGCTTTACGATTTCAGGACCGAGCAGCCACTCTCTTAGGAACATTACGGCTTTTTCGTTGCGGCGCTGCTGATACAGGTATTAACACAAATTGCACATTAGCGCGGACAAACGGCTGCACACAGCTAACTACGTCTAGCTTGGCGGTTAAAGGTGTTTGACCTTCATTGGCGTCGGAAATGGCGGTTCTACTGCTAAACCACTACCGAAAAGACTACAAAAGATGCGCCGGTTAAACTAAAAGCACCCCGTCAGGTTTTAAATAATAACTTTCTGTTTTGACTGCAGGTCCGGATCCGTATGGGACAGCTTCTGGGTCCGTACCCAGACCGCGGTCCGCCTATTAGTGACCGCTGCTCTAGACTGTTGGGAGGTTATATTCTTAGCGTCACCACTTACAAACAAGGTGGAAGCTTTTAAGCTTTTACGGAGACCAGTTCCCTGGATCTGCAGAGGAAGCACGAAATTATGGCAGGAATTCTAAGAATGTTAACAGACCAACAATGACAAGCACCTTAAGTGTGTGTTGCTGACAGCAAAGAACATATCAGAGATAAGCTGATATGAAGGAATCTGGCCTTTGATCTGACTAACCAAGGACTTTTGCTGTTCAGTTCTGGAGTTACTACAGCAATCAGAAAGAGCCGCATACTTTGGAAAAAACAAAAACAGTCATCTGCTTAATATATTGCAAAGTACTAATGTGTCCATTCAGTATGAAAAACTATTCTTCAGATTAGCACTACAATAACAGGAGTCACAAAAGTAATAAAAATACACATACCAGACAGCTAAATTATCATTTGCTTTACTTTTCGTTTTTGGGAGCTTTCACCGGGAAATATTTTGCTGGGACCTTATTTTTCTTTCCTTTGTTATTTTTGGAAGTGAACTGAAGGTGTTTTGGGGGGGGAAAAGCTTACCTACGTTTAAAGGAAATGGAAGAAACCACAGAGGTGCCATTATTGAAAAGGACTTTAACTTTGCAGTAAGTCGCAAAGAGAAATGCAACTACAAAGATGCATGTAGTGCAGCTTGGGGCAGAAGGCTGCCCCTGGGGCATATCCAGCCACTGGAGCTGTTTTTAAAGGCCCGTGTCACAAAAATAATAACCAAAAAGCATCAATAACAAGTACAACCTCTACCGCCATACTGACACACACAAAAAAAATCATTAAAAATGGCTCCCGTCGACATGGTGAAGCTCAGATTTGATCCTGCTCTGGAAGCCACAGCCCAGGTCCAATGTAGCGCCGCAGTAGGCTGAAAGGCAGCTAGCAGCATGCGGCAGCTGTAACAGGCCTGACAGGCACTACTTTAAAACACACATTTTCCAAGCAACACCAGTCTGCTGGGAGGCCAAAAAGGCCAAAGAGTCTGTGCCTGAACTGCAAGTGCATCAATCACAAAAAGCAAAAGTTAACTCATTAATGGCTACAGCTTCAGAGCCCACGACAGCATAGATACACCGAACCGGGGCAACCTGCATCAGCAGAGAAGAGGCAGTGTTTACACGTCAAAGCTCATTAATAGGGAAAGACACTCAACAGGATAGAGCTAAACACTGCATAAGTACAACTTCAGAACTGAATCTGCAGCTTTGTGACAAAGAGCAGGGCTTTTAAATTGAAAATCAAGGCCAACATACAGATCCTGGTGTGAAAAGCAGAAAATCTGCAACTCTGAGCGATGGAAACTATAACATGGTTATATGGGATTAACCCTTTTTTCTTATATCCAGGCAGGTTTTCTTTGAAGAAAGTCAAAGGATGCTTCCAACATACAATATCTATTCGTTACCAGCTGCAAAACATGGTTGGAATCCAGAATGACCCAGACAGCAATCGTCAGAGACTCATTCAGTCTGATTATTGAAATGTATATTCTGGCTAATGAATAAAGCATCATTTTGCAGGACCAGGTGCATCCAGAATATCACAGGCGCTGCTGTTCTGTGCAGCGCATGACAGTTAACCTACCGGGTATGAGGCAGATAATAAGCACCTGAAATAGGCCCTTTCAGATAAGTCCAGCCAACACAGGAAAGGCAGAGCCAGTAGACTTTATCATATGTCAGTATTTTATGTGCAGCCAGGCTTGCACTTCTGCTCTGCCGCTTTCTGATCGCTCCCAGATTACTTCCCCACTAACAATATACAGCCCCATGTCCACAAAAAACTTTTGTTTTATAACATCCAAGTCTCAGTTGTGTGTTAAAGGACTGTCATTCAGAGATGTTTTTTTGAAGGCAGGCTTTTTGAACTCTAACAGTGTGCAGATCGCAGTGAGCTGCCTTTTTGAAAAGGGACACAAAGAATTTGTGGTCATTCATCCTTCCCTAAGCATGGTGCAGTAGAGGTCAGGTACAGCACTCTGTCTCCAGAGAATGACCATGAAGAAGCTGTCGTTTCACTTCTGAGTCTCCTGAGATCCTTCCTGTGAATCAGTACTGCAAACGTGTACAAGCATTAGATCAGGGGTGGCCAATCTTCTCCGCAAAGGGCCGGTGCGTATGCAGGTTTTTGGGGTAACCTGTAGGTCAGCTGTTCAAACCCAGGTGTGAGGACTCTTCAGCCAGTCAGTCCTCTAATTAGACAGTTGCAGCGAAAACCCGCATACACACCGGCCCTTTGCGGAGAAGATTGGCTACCCCTGCATTAGAACGTCAAGTACACTAATCACTGACTAGTAATTACCTAGATTTCCATGGTTTGTAGGATAATAGCCAGAGCAGGAAGTGATTAAAAATGCAAGTTAAGGAACTGCAAAGGACAGTATAAAAGGGAAACAGAACAGAACAAATGCCCTGTTTGGCAGCCTGTGACATCAGCCTCTTCCTAGGTGCTCAGATTTGGATATATTCTGCTAATTTTTATTTCATTTTCTGTTACATATGATGCTCTCTGCCTCCTGCTTAGTTTTGTGTCACAACTAGCAAAATGGCTGTGGGTCATTAACAACTTTCAGCTTAATTTCAATTCAGAGTGGAAGTAATTTCTTTTACAAACAAAACATTTTGCACTGCTTTGGTATCTCACCTGTCCAAACATCTCAAGCCATCTGCCTATGAAATAAATTAATTGCAGCTGCTTTTAAGCATAGGCTGCCATCTAGTGGCCAGGAGAGAAAGTGCTTTGAAGAAAAAAAGGCAGCCAACTGGGTTAAACCTTTATTGACGGTGGCAATTGTATAACTTATACTTGCAATGTAGTTTTCATTTGGTTTTTTACTTTATCCTTTACAATAACTTTTTTTGGAATGCTGAATGAAATGTATTGCTTTACATATAGCTGTTTACAAACCTTTGATATTTTTTTTTTAGCTATTCTTCTGCAGCTGACAGTAAAATGTTTCTCTACATGCCAGGAGTTCTGACTGGTAGTGTTTTATAGTCTTGCTGTAATATGTAATGACTGCTCAGGAGTGCTGACGTATTGACCAGCTTTGCATGTGATCTGAAAGCAGAGCAAAGATACAAAAGATTTTGACAAGATGATTTGATTTGAAAATTGGGTTTTGTGTTTAGTTTCAAGGGAATGATGGAAGGTTTCAAGAAATGTTCCTTAGTAAATCAGAAACACTGCAATGCTTAAGTTGAGCAAAACAGTCCTTGAGTTTACAACAGATTAGTATAAAGACTGGTGGAATCTCTACCCCCCATCTCCCCTGGGTGGCGAGGCACATTCATAATGGTCAGCTGCTCTATTTCACAGTACATGTTAAAAAAATTATTTCTGTGCTGTAGCTGGTTGAGCAGGGGAACACACATCTCGAGTCTGCCACATCAGTCAGCCATAGACTCTGGGTTTCAATAAGGAGGTAGAAATTTGTGTGGCAACATGGCGAACGCCTTAAAGCTCATCCAGGCTGGTGTTCGTCTGGAAACATTCTTGCTGCTTGATGAACCGCTGAACAATCCAGCATTTACATTTTGATTTCCATCTATTGATGACCATGTTCCTGCTTTGCGGATTCTTCCAGCTGGATTTGCATGAAAACCATAAAACACCGGCCTGCTTACAGGATGGCCAACAGCCCCGTGTCTCTGGAAGGGCTGTAGTGAAAATATCACACGTGCTTTTGCTCTTCCCACTAACAGTGACTATGAATTATTTGAGCAACGCGTATAGGGGACAGGGGAACAAAATACAAAAAAAGAGGGCGCTATAAGGCCAAACTAACTTTGACAAAGTGCCAGAGCCAGTAACTCCAAAGCGCTAAGCAGGCCGTCTGCGGGAGCTGCCCTTCAGAGAGGCCTGCCGTAATTTGGGCAGTGACTGCATATTACATTGTAATTTTAAGGTGAAAGGCAGTATTTGTAAACTCCTTCACTAAACCATAACCCAAGACCATCATGTAGATTGCCATCAACACACCTTCTCAACACTGGTGACCGAAGTGAGATTCAGTGGGACGAGAGTAAATAAGCATTTATGCAACACCTGCTGTAACAGAAAGAGACAGCATGACATGCTGGGCAATATGTTTATTACACTCCTCCCCCCCCCTCCACTCACTTTAAGAGATTCCACAATTTTCCATACAGCTTCTCTCCCTGCAAACAATCAAACTGTCATACAGCGTTTACCAGTTGTTTTAGGGCTAAAACGAGCCCAGATACCTTTGCCCTTGTGTGGGAATGATGCAAAGCAAACAGTGTGCATGGATGGCAAAAAAGGAGAATGGAGCACAATCAACGCGCACACACACACATGATCAAAAATTATTTTAATTCCCATAATGATAATAAAAATAATTCCAAGAATTCTGTAAACCATTGCATAAATGCTATAGTGTAAAAATTTGAACGAGTTAATTTTAAACATTACACTACAAGTACATGATTATGCATTATAAATACCTATTTTCAAAAGAGCAATAAAAATCCAGATTCAGCCTGTTCTAGTCACTCTGCTATTCCATGTGAATGCTTCCATAAATTAAACACAGGTATTTTTCCATATGTATTTAAGTTCTTACCGTTAACAACACGTTACAAATTAATATACTCACAATAATATTTATAGGAATATTTAAACACTAAACAGAATAAGAGTTATTCCATATAGCAATACTTATTTACCAAAATATGGGACATGTATTATAAAGAATGTTTATTTGAATTCTAAGCCAATAAATCTATGAAATGCAGCTTGAAGTCTGTATGAATGGAACAGCTCACTTTTTTTTCTACAGTTATTACCGTAAAACCCTGAGAAAATCCTTTTTGTTCCTCTCAATTTAGCATTAGACTAATAGATACAAACCTGAAAACTGCATTTTTGTCAAATTTATTCATATAATATACCCATTCACAATATTAAGTGCTACATGTTAACAGCAGAACTGCTGCCTAACTAAACCCAACAGGCTATGCAAATTTTGGAACGATACATTCAATATCAGGGTTTACGTAAGAATGCCTTAAGATAACCTCCGCCCCACGGCGAGTTTTGTTGGGAACAGATCTATGTTCTTGCTTTTATAAAAGTGTTTGCTAATACTGAAAATTTTGGGGAAATTCTACAAAATTCAACCAGCTTCATATTTTTTCATGTATAAGACTGCATAAAAATCTGATTCAACAATCATAATACTATTACAAAACATCTGAATGTTACAGTATGAAACATCTCTCTCATGATTCATGTAACATAGAAGGACGCCCTAGGCTCCCTACAAGAAGCTCACCCTCAGCATCAGGAGCCTGGTCCGTCTTACTGAAAGCTGTTTCTGGGAGAGATGAATTACATATGAACTTATCCAACAATCACAGTACTTAATGTTAGTCAATTCGGAGCAAGAGAAAGTACCACCAGTGTACATGGGCTGCAAAAATACTTGCAAGCTGTCACTTTTCAAATGAAGTGACGATGATTTGAATATTGTGTGCATCTCTAAAAATCGATTCATTTTAATGACCACGGATTTGTTTCCTTGAGCCATGAGGCTCTTTGGTTTCACACAGCAAAAGGGGTATAAGGTGTGTTTTTTAGAGAGACAGAAGTGGCAGTGTGGCCATAATGTGTGATAGAGGTCGACAGATATATTGGGCCGATATTTGGCATTTTTTTATGTGTCGGCATCGGCCAATACGCGAGTGTAGTACGCTGATTTACAGACAGGCACGTCTGCGGGCAGCCGAGTATTATTGTTGCTGGGAAAAATGTGACCCATGCTGCCTTGTGCAGGACCCGACCCAGAGATTTTGGCAATCCTGGGAGAAATTCTGATCTTTCAAAGACCTATTTATTTAACCAGTTTACTATGAAATGTTGCATTAAAAGAAAACATGAGCGCTTTTGAAAGAGAACGCAAATTACGCTGTCAGGAACTGGGGTAATGATAATGAGCCTTCAACCAACTGTAGCTTACAGGTAACGCTAAGGATCGTTGATTCTTACAGAGTTTTGTGTGCTTGTTGGTGGGCTCACAGATGTTTTTTAATCATTAAAACTCATTTTAATTGATAAATTTTAAGCCAGATATCATCAGTTCTGCTTTTTGTTTTTCTTGTGTCGGAGAGTTTCACGTGTGTGGGGCGGAGCAGGCAACTCTCTCAAACACTGCAGTATGTATGAGAGTTGTGTTACTCTGCCCGATCACAGACAGCGCTCAGAGACACAGAGCTGCTAAGAACAATGCATGGCGGAGAAAACTGTTAGTTCGAAAGCGTGGTTACCATTCACCTGAGCTGATGCTGACAATGGTCCTTCTGTGCAACTTGTTTGCATTTGAGAGCGGAGATATGAATAATTTATCAGACGTCTAGATAAAAAGTGCACGACTTTGCGCAGTTCGATTCTGTATTAAGCATGTCTATCCTTTACATGGGCTAAACTATCAACAACGTCAAAATTACTAGGGGCTTATGCTGTCTTTGCATACAAGGCTGTGTAATACAGCAATGTTATTTTATTTTCTGTGATCTCTAGATTCTGATTGGGAATTTGGCTTGTAAGCCATCTGTCTGCTAAGAACAGACTGCTAACATTGACTTGAAAGGTTTTGGGCCTTCTACACTACTCATCATAACATGATGCACTTAGTTACTAGTGTTTTTTTTTCTTTCAAAATGTATTAGAGTGTAATTGTTTTAATGTGCATGGAATACTGGAATTGTAGGACAAATTGAAGATGAAGGCACTATAATAAAGATGCAAATCTTGAATTTTTTCTTCTGTTTTAGTAATTGCTGTCTGATGGCTGAACAAAAATCTAATCCTGTATGGCAGCATTTCACAAAGTCAAGTTTAAGTTATTGTCTACAAGTTGTATTGGGTTTTTATTTAAGTGTATATGTAAATTTACACAAGTCAGTATTCAATAAATTCTAAGTTGAGAAATTTTGTGTATTGTTTGTTATTATTAGTGTGATATTTTACCATGCAAATAGAGGGGAAAACGTCCAATTATCGGCCAAAGAAAAACAGCAGCATATATCGGCCATCGGCTGACCCTGACTCCTAAATTTTGGCATCGGCCATTGACCCATATAAGCCCATATCAGTCGACCTCTAATCTGTGGGGTTAAGTAGTATTTCTTAAAGAAATGAAAAAACCATTGTGTGTAACTGCATTATCCAGCAGGTGGTTTAGACAAAAATAAACAGAATTTGCAGTTACATCAGAGTTTGTCCACGCGCATCCATGTAAAGTGCATGGATATGCATTCCAGGATGCAATCTATCGCTGACCTCTCACAAGGGAAACACTACATCATTAATGCATGCAACATTTTCCAGACAATTCAACAACAAATTAACCTAAATTTTATACAGTGTTTAAGAACACATACCTAACAGATACCAGTCAAGTGAACTAAAGCACCTTACAAACCAATTTTACGCTTCAAATTCCTGACTGCATAATAGTAGTGAAGAAAGAGTAATATTTAGAACTAAGCCATTAAATGAGTTCAGCAATTAAGAAAGAAATACAAATGGATATTAAATACTATTCCACATGGCCACATAAAACAAATTCATATTGACATTCTCTCCATCTCCGGATATCAGGTCAAACATAATGCTATAAGTCTGTGCATTTAGCGCTAATGCACAAACAACAATCTTATGTTTAACAAGAAAAAAGGTTGCAACTGTTATGGCATTTACAAATGCACATTATTAAACAAGGTGCTGAATTTGGTCATTGTTCTTATAGTAAGTTTTCCAACCAGTTCTCAGAATGTTAAAAGGTGTAATTATGTACCACTAATGTCATAAAACGGAAAGGTCTTTGGCACGCCTACAAAATGGGCTCACAAGTCCATTAATATTGTCAGCAAAAGCAGTTGGTCTGGGCTTTTCTCCTTCATCCAAATCAAACACGACATAACGTGTCATACTGGAAGCAAATTTTAAAATATTTTATATATACTTTTAAAGATTACTAAAAGAGGACATTTAAGTTACAATACTTTGGTTCATTTCAATCCACATTATTCATTAGGTTTTTATTAAAGTGATCTAGAAAAATGTTACTATTACGTTATATAATAATGAAATAACCAGAATCATAAGGATACCAAATGAAAAGATTACACACCTGATAATATTGGCTGGCCACAGGTTATTTCAGATTAATGAAACTATGTGTATATTTTCATTATTATTAGACATTAAAATGCAACTTTGATTTCAACACTGATTTATGTTCTCGCCTTTCTCCCTGGAAAGTTTGCTTTCCTTTAATAAATTTAAAGCTGGGTTTAAATGTGTACTTACACCATTGTTAGTATGACATAATGTGACTGGCAGGACAAAAGTAAACTACTACTGAAGTGCCTACGAGACCCGTGTGCTTTTTTCTGCGTATCCATTGTTTAAACCGATATGAGAATCTGAAAAAAAACATTGTGGATTTTAAAAAGTATCCAAATAAACCGTGGAGAAGGGCGGAGCTTAAAAAAGCAGCCAATCATCTATTTTCCATTATGCCAACCAATTACACCGTACTTGGGCTCTTCTTTCTGTATGGTTTATGGAAAAATTAAGAGATCTACAATATTTGGTCTTCACTGAATTATCGATACCATGTGTGACGTAATCTTGTAATATATGACTAAATTTTGATCTACCTCAACCATGTGTAACTCAATAAAACT
>JABFEA020000048.1:9741656-9752904 GCA_019775915.2 Cyphomyrus plagiostoma | reverse complement strand
ATTATATACAGAGACAGTACCTTGATTAGTTCTACATCACCACTTCAGTATTTTCGCCTTACAATATGGACATTCTGTTTTGCTAGGTGCACAGTTTTCACAAAGTACATAATGTTGACAAGGCTGCAGCACTATGCAGCGGTCATGCCTTTGGCAAACTATACATTTCTTTGACTGAAGCTGATATATTACCTGTGTTGAGAAAAGAGAAGTTAGGAGGGGTCATGTTAAACAAAAAGAATGAGTTTTCAATGCAGGTTCCACATTATAACTTGACTGCATTAACAGATTACTTTGCATTGACAATGTAACCTCTATGCATTTAAGCAAAAACATTATGGATGCTATTATCATTACTAATCCGCATTTATATATTAAAGGACGAAAAAAAGTTACACTGAAATCGTGTCACTCTTACCCCATCTACAACGTCTAGGTCTGAGCGCAGCCGGCTCTGCAGGGACTGCAGCTTAGCTAGTGGGAGGCGGTCCAGCTCGCCGTAGCCACGGAGCAGCGGCACGTTTGGAGAGCGGCACAGTGCATCAAAGTCTTCCTGTAGCTCCTTGAGCCTGCGCTCGGCGTCCTCGTGTTTCTTGATGGCCAGCTGCCGCTCGGCCTCGGCCGACTTGGCTTGCTCCTTAGCTTCTTGGGCGTCTTTCTGCCAGGCATCACAGGCCTGAGACACACGAGTGCCTTTAATGACTTATTCTGATAAAACATGCATGATCACCCCCTCCCCCCATTTACAGCGTATCAAGGCCCATGTGATCAATCGGCGCCTTCCCACTACAGACCAAACACGAAGGCGCAGAAATGCCAGGGCCAGAGCACTGACCTGTCGGATCTGCTGCCAGGCCTCCTCCCAATGCTTAATCTTCCTCTTTGCTTCATCCAGCTCCCTAAAGAGGCGAGGCAGGTCGGCACTGCCTGTGCTCACTGTAGCGGGGGTGATACTGCTGAACACCGGCGACGGGCTGGGGGAGAAGCTGCCACTCACAAAATCCCATATGCTTCCTGGTCCGCCATTCAGACCTAGTGAAACACAACACAGCGGAGTTCATTTCCCTTCCCCACCTTCATTACCATTAGCCAAAACGCACTAGCATAAGTGTTTTGCATTGGATGAAAGGCACTAGCATAAAGCGCTTTGGGCTAGCCAAAAGGCACTAGCATGAGCGTTTCGCGTCAGCTGAAAGGCACTGGCATGAGCGTTTCGCGTCAGCCGAAAGGCACTGGCATGAGCGTTTCGCGTCAGCCGAAAGGCACTGGCATGAGCGTTTCGCGTCAGCCGAAAGGCACTAGCATACGCATTTCGCGTCAGCCGAAAGGCACTAGCATACGCATTTCGCGTCAGCCGAAAGGCACTAGCATACGCATTTCGCGTCAGCCGAAAGGCACTAGCATACGCATTTCGCGTTAGCCGAAAGGCACTAGCATAAGCGTTTTGCGTTAGCCGAAATGCACGTGTAGCCGGGATCTCACCGAGGGAATTTTGGGAAGAGGTGGAGGTCCCCAAGAGACTGTGCTCCACCGCGCTGGACAGAGCCTGCGTCTGGCCTTGCTGGGAGGCCACTCCTGGCAGAAGTGACTGGGAGAGTGAGCTGAGCGGGGAGGCAGAGAGTGAGGAGGAAGAGTGCAAGGAGGAAGAGCGAGCGAGAGAGCCGGGGATGTTGACAGGTGCTGAGCCGCCGAGCAACCTCTGATCTGGAAGGAAAAAGGATTAATTTTAAAGGCAAGTGCATAGAAGGCTGCAAGTGAAATTATCCACAAATGCCTAAATATGTTTACCACCATTAGCAAAGACTACAGACACCAGTGTACCAGTGTATGACACCATTATGTATGTATAAACATAATGTATGAGTGAAATGTAAACATATGGTACATGTTTGTTTACGTTTAACTTGGAATAGAAACCTGACCCCTACCCCATCACAAAATCGATTTGTCTTTCAAAAATAGATATTATGCCAATAAAGCAACTATCAAGGTTCAGCAACATTATTAAATATGTTAATTGCTCACTGTATACTTTTCATTCCAATCAAATAAGTCTAATGCACTTTTGAAACTGAGAATGGTGTATTGCTACACTTAAACCTAAAAGAATGAATGACAGTACGACCCCCCCATGAAAGGCATTCTCTTACTTGTCAATCCTTGGCCATTGTTTTCTTGTTCCTCTAATTCCTTATCAAGTGATGCAACATTAATGTCACTAAAATTGAGGTCAAGGGCAGAACCTAAGAAAGTCACACACACGAATGGAAGAACAAATCCTTCAGCACACAAGGGATGCAGCAAAAGGATACACAAGGAAACTGCATTTCAATCAAACCAAAATGAGAATATCTGTATAAAATGAGTTTGTGTGAATATATCTGACAATTAATACAAAAGCAAAATACAGCAGCAAACACACATTTACATACCCCTGGTTTCCAACATTTTCTTAAGATCATATCATTCAAAATTTTGTTTATAGATATACCGTAAGGATTCGTGGATGACAGTTCTACTGAAATGCTAAATAAGGCTTAAATATACAGGCACATACATCATTAAAATGCACGGACCTCACAGAGCACCCAAAAGGCCTTCAGTGACATGGGCACCCAGATTTACAGCCTCTAATTCTGAAATACTGCTGTGTCATCACACTTGTCAAACACAAGGCAGCTGCACGGCTACAGAGAGCGTGCTTCTGGATAGGGACAGAGTGGGTCTAATCCAGTCTGGTGCTGGTGACCGGCTCTGAATCGCCATGCCGGAACATCAGTGCTATGCGCCTGGTCATGTGACCGGCAGCCCTGCTCCTGAGGCAGCATTGTCGCTCGCTCCCCACGGTCTTCTGTGCTGCCTTATGCCAAGATCTACAACCGCAGTCTATAGGCCACACAAGCCACAGGTAGAGCCTAGATGCCGGCAGGTCAGACTGATTCTCGTATCTGCGCTAATAAGAACGGCGCCTGCATCATTACCTATGACAGATTCCACGGTGTTGCTGCCCGGGTAGAAGGGGGCCGCCTTGGCGTTCATGGTTGATAGCGTGGTGGGCGACGAGCTGTCTGAGCCGACGCTGGATGCCAGGCTGGAGGTAATGCTGGATGTTATGCTAGAGGCCAGGGGGTTTGCCACAGAGAAGACACCCGAAAGGGTCTGCAGAGCGGGAAGCAGAGAGCAAATCAGCGCATTACTTCAACCTCAAAGATCTATCCGGAACAGCTGTGATCACATAAAGAGCTTTCAGACTTCCAGATATTAAGGATAATATAATAGCATCATTTTTGTACAGTTATACAATTATTCAAAAGACTCCCTCTGAAGCTCTGATGATAGCTTATATGCATCCTTATCTGAGGGTAGGGCCAGACAATTAATTATATTTTAATTTCAGTTACAGTACTGGCTTGCATTATCTAAAAAAAAATAATGGAGATGTAGCAATTACTGTGCCGCATTCCGTTTTGCAGTGATCCCCCAGTGTCTGGGGCTATAAATCCAGTGCAGCCCTTTTTCTCTGTTGGATTACAATTAAGCTTCAAGGAAATATGCTGTTAAAAAGACAAGTTCTTTTTATTTTTTAAGTTCAATAAATGCATATTTCCAACGACGATGAGTAATTAACACTGTTGGTATCTCAATATTGACCTGGCAGTATAAATGAAATATTATTATCCCTAACACAGGCAATATGTGTAAATATCAAAAATGACACATGAAAACCCCTAACAAGTGTGTGTATGTATGTGTTCAGCCTGTGCTGTGTGAGTCTCTTCCTGATACCCTGATTTCTTCTCACAGTCCAAAGGCATGCAACTGTAAACTGTCTCCAAAGTATGAAGTGACATTTTTATGGAGTAGGGCAGACTGTAACCAAAGCTGTGTTTAATCAGTTGACCCTATTCTATTAATTTAGTTCATTTAAATAGGGAGGAATTACTTCTTCACACAGGAGCAATCTGTGTTAGAGAACTAGAAAAATAAAAAAATAACCATTAAAGGTCTTTTTTACACAGTACTAGTGTGCTTTTTGGATAAATGAAATAATCCAGTGATAAGGTCCAGGGTCAAAACGTTTTACTACAAGAGAGGCACCCAAGAAAGATGTAAAGCGTTTTTTCACTACGATACATTTAAAAAAAATGAACATTGGTGCAAAAGTATATTTTAAAATGCTGTTTATATTCCTAAAAATCATTTTTGGTTGAGATGTTAGCCGTGCGTTAAGGACACGTTTACTTCATGAAAACATGAGCAAGTCTGTTATGCTGGAGTCCAGCGCAGTGGAGCACAGGCTCCTGGTGGCTCCACCTCCTCCCAGAAGCACAAATGCTTTGCTTATTCACATAATTGTAGAAGAGAGTTGTGCAGAAACCAAGTCTAAGAATCATTTTGGTCTGACAGACAATTACTGCATGAGGCAGGTAAACAGACTGATTAAGGCGCATTAAAAATGGGCCGAGTGCCTTTCTGGCCGGACCTCACAGCCCCCTCCTGGGCTGCTTTGCTGAAGGACAATGCATTATGCTGAGATGCACGCCAGAGCCGGCAGCCGCAGCCCAAAAGCACACGGCACTCACTCACTTTGTCCTGCTCCAGTAGCTTTGGGTTGCTATCCATGGGGTAACCTTTCAAATTTTTCGTCTGAAAAATAGACAGTATATATGACCAAACTGCATACGATGTTTATAGTGGGAAAGAAAAAAAAAAAACCTTTATTAGGGATGAAAACACTTATTTTTACATATGTGGCGAGACAGTTTTTTTTAGTTGGTCAGGCATAATTGTGAGGTGCTTACTGGCTGCGCTAATGTAAACAGTAACAAAAGGCGTTTCGTACCTGATCCTCGCGTTCGAATCCAGGAGCCTTGGGATAGCTGGACGTTGGCGACGACACGCTGGACGCAGTGGACTCTGAACACAAACTACCATTGGTGAAGCATTTAGGCCTGCTGATGGCTCCGATGGGAGAGAGCGAGCTGGTACTGCCTGAGCTGGATGTTACGGATGGACTGTTGGAGCATGAAATCTGGAGAGCAAAGGTACACTTCAGAAGCAGAGACAGCTTCAGTTCAGTGAGGAATCACTAGAAAATTACTTTTATGAGGTTTATGAAATAGAAAGTTAATTAAAAAACTTAAGGAGTATATGAGGACCATGGTATGAAAGAAATTTCTGAACTTGATCCCAGGGGTAATTTTTTGATAGGAATTGCCTTTTACCTTTTCATATACAGCGCTTGGGGAATACATTTACCGCCACCATTCCATTCAACTGGTATATTAGGTACATAAATGCTTTTTTGTGCAACCATTAGCTCCCACACCACCTTCTTAGAAATGGATTACAGCGGTACCTCGGTTCTTGAACTTAATCCGTTCCGGACTTCAGGTCGAATCCTAAAAAGTTTGAGTTCTGATCAAAATTTTCCCATATGAAATAATGGATGAATGAATTGGTTCCTAGCCCCCCAAAATTACACCTAAATATCTTTTTTTTTAGCAATTAAACACAAAACGAACAGGATAAAACAAGAAGAGCATTTGTTCTTAATGGCTTCCAAAACAATAGAGATCTTATCCCAACATTACCTCTGTCCTGCCCCTATAGTCCGCTCCTTCCGTGTGCCATGCCGCCTCGTTAACCTTGTGTAGGATCCCCATGTGATCAGCTGTTTCTGGTTGTTGTCATTAGTCCTCTGTATTAAGTCCGCGTTTCAGTTTGTTTCCCTAGTCTGGCCACTGGGTGCGTTCAACTTGCTTACAGCTCTAGCTTAAAGCAACGCATTCTGATCCTGACTCAATGCATTACAGTTAGATGCATTGCGACCTCTCACCAGGCTATACAAACTGGAACTGCTTCCATGAGGACACACCTTTGCCCTTATTGGCTGAAGAGTTTAGTCACACGCAGAATGTTTGTATCCCAGGAAGTTCCGATGCGTAATCTGCTATTTCTCCCGAATATCATGTAAAGCAGTGAGAACTGGTTTTAGTTAATTTACCTGGTAAAAAAAAGTTTAAATAAATGACAAAAATGCTCCAATAGTACACGCAAGTTAGTGGTTTATTTAATGTTACTTACTGTAATGTTGTGCTGCTTTATTTGGTTAATCGTCCATTCTGAGAAAGCGGCATTCAAATAAGAATTGCATTGTAGTACGACTCATTTCCTGCCGTGTACAATTTATATTAGGTCGGCGTTCACGGTTTGACTTATGATATTCAGATCGAGCACTAGGTCAAACTGGTTTGTTCGACTTTCAAGAAATTCGACTTCTAGTGAGTTCGAGAACCAAGGTACCACTGTATTTAGTATTATATAATAAAGCAGTTCATAAATTTCAAAACATAAATGTATAGGTATAATCATGGGCACAATTAAATGCATCAGCAATTCCATGCATATTTACATTTGTAAAGTTTACGACTGTTACAGATGGTCCTAGTTATTTTAAGTTTAATTTCTTTTGTAATTCTGGTGTCAGATTATATACATTACTTTGAAATGAACCAATTTTATTTTCATGTTAAAATTAAAAAAAGAACACCTTCCATTCAGTTTTCTGTTACCTAGAATTTTTTTTAAAGAAAGAGAGAACCAAGGAGACTACGACAGTGAGGGAGTCTGACATACGTTGCCTGGTTGGCTGCTGCCGCTCGACGTGCTGGTGGCCGTGTTCACTGCGGTTCCCCATTCGCTGATGGGACCCTCGGAGTACGGCTGGGAGTCGCCCTTGGCCTGGGACCCCGTCTGCATCACCGTGAGTAATGATGTCATCGTCTCCTCAGTGGAGGGAATTCCTGAAGGAGCAGACACACAAGTAAGCAGCCAATCAAATCAAAATGACATTAATCATGGTCAGATATATTAGCTAAGGCTATATCTCATATAATCAATGCTAAAAAAAAATCGGTTTTATGAGGTATATAATTGTATACAGGCATACTATCATAAAATGAGGTATTCATATATTCAAAATTTAAAAAATAAACTGCTACAAATACGTTTTTTAAAAAAGTAACTTAAAATCAACAGAAACTAGCAAACTATTTAAAAAACAGATGTTATAAACCCGATGTTATAACAGCATTTTAACTAGGGCTGCATGATTTGGGAAAAATACCGAATCACGATTTTTCTGACAGAAATTGCAATTACGATTTGATTTTCGATTTATTTTTTTTATGTCACGTTCAGTTCAGTATTCAGTGTGTAGTCATTATAAAACGGATGACATAGCATGAGATACCATCAGTATTAACTTGTCTAAATTCTAATGTAAGGATGAGAATTTATAGCTGTGATGTGTCATGTTAAAGTAATAATGAAAAAAATTGCAGCAAAAAGAAAAATAGCGATCTTGCAGGTAACGCTTAATTATTACCCTCCTAATAACACTAGAACCGCATTTTCCCACGCCAATGAACAAGGAAGAACTACTTCTGTGTATGCAGCCCTTTTTGTTTGCACTGTTGCGTTATTAGTGTTAATAACAGCAGCTAACAATCAAAAAACCGTAATGTTCATAACAAAGTGGCTGTTCTGTCCTGAAACCGTAAAGCTGGAAATGTTTAAACGTACAATGCATTTTATAAAATGTTGAATAAATAGAAGTCGTTTATTGGTGATTTCATGTTGGTCGAAATTTCTGCTTTTTAACATATGTATAGGGTTATTTTCTATACAAATCAATTCAGGGGAAACAGAAAATGTACATGTTCATGGTTGCAAACTCTGACTCACGTAAGAAATCTTACGGCAAATCTATACTCCATTCTGAACTTAAAATTAGCTCCACCAAAAATGTTACAGCAGTTTGCAAACCCTACAGCCTATTTACAAGGTAATAAAACTTACATACATGTATATGTGTGTGCAGAACAGAGAATCTCACTCCATGCAGCTGACCAAAGTTGCCAACACTGCATTTTATTTTAAGTGAGAAGTAAAACGCAGTTTTCGACTGAAGCAGCTTAATTATCATTCCTTTGCTTTAATTGTTACTTGGACAAATACAAAACGAATGATTAAACATTATATGCATCTCTTTTTGTATGTTTTCCAAAGACCGCGTACCCATACCCAACTGTAATAGCGATTAGAATGACTGTGGGATTAATCTTTGGAAACACAAATTTAATAAGCACAAAAACACATGACAAACACGACTGTATTGTGGGTTTTACGGCTTTTTTTGGAGGTCACCGACTCCGTTGCTGTGGGAATTACTGACTCTCTCGTGGTTTAGATGGGTTAGCGGTATACCGATGCTATTGCCTATTAACAATGATAGGACCTTTCTGAAACAATTTCGGACCATGAAATAGAAAGGAAATTCACTTATAGCTCAATAGCGTAATCAGTATTTTTCCGCACCGCGAATGTAACATTTTCCTTCGGTTTCAGGTGTTTGCCGTTTATGGACCTATACGCCTTCTTGGGCCATTTCTGATTGGTGAGCATGACTGACACATGAGAAGCACGGCGCTTGTGATTGGTGAGAATGACTGTCACACAGGGAGCACAGCATGGGTTTGTAAAACTATTCTCACAGCAGTTTTAAACCCTGGGTCCGATGTGCTGTATAATGTATATCCTTAATTGCGATTTTTGCAACTTGCTAATTGCGTTGTTTCAAATCGCGATTTCTATTTGACAGCGACACACCGTGCAGCCCTAATTTTAACCAAACATATTACAGGTGCTGGTTAGAATGCGAATGAGCGGACACTGCAGCCCTCAGCAAGATGGCCAAACGCAGCCCCTCAACTTACTTTCCACGTGTGCAAAAGCACAGAACGGCCCCCTGGGACAATAACCAGTCTGCCTCATGTCATTGCACTTTGTGGATTTGTAAATCTAAAAACAAAGACAAACATACTGTTAGAACACCGTCACATGTGACGCATGCCATGCAGACGCAGAACAGACAGTATGATCGCTAGGCTACATGCAGGACGCCTGCCGGCGTCAGTACCGCGGAGCCGGCCTGGGGGCCTCCCTCACCTCGGGGTGGAACTGCTGCTCGGTGCGGGAGTGGCAGCACGGGCAGCTGTCCCCGCTCTCACACTTGGACGGCTCCCCCCACTCATCCCCGTGTTTCACATTCGGACAGGGCGTAGACCTGAGGCAGCATCCAAACCACGTTATTCCAAATCACACCCAAAGGGGGCACCACTAATATTCAGACTGAGTCAGGCTCAGCTCTGTTTACCAGAGTTAAAAATATATAAACATACAAAAACTACAAACACTGCTGCTATTTGTTTATAGTGTTCACACTGGCGTTTATATCATCCTATTGCTCCTATAGATCAAATGCTGGCACACATTTATTTGGTCTGTTTCTGTGATTTTTATGTGTATCTTCATTGTTGGTACTTGGTGCTTGTACTTCATCACTTAAGTGCCAGGCTGCACGGAGTCACACAAGCGTTTCATTGTATTACAGTATATCCTGTACTTGATGCATATGACAATAGATCTTACACAAATACAACAAAAAGTATAAAAAGGTCTCAAAGAGATGCCAGAAAATGAATTTTACTAGGGTGGCAGGTAGGGCTGGGCGATATCATATCGATATCATATCACGCATGTGCAATAATCACCAGGGCTTCAGATGACAGGTGCCATATGTGCTATACGGACGTTTATTTACACCCACAATATGTTAAGCAGAGTAGAAGTACCTCTAAAATATTAATGAGGCATTGTATGATGCCCAGCCCTAGTGGCAGGGGAAATAAACAGGTCCTGAGTCCCTGACCGGGATACACGGTTGGGAGACAGAGGAATGAACTAAACACGTTTTTCAGCAGCGGGCAAGACTAAGAATATTGCAAGAATACAGCTGACATATTTGAAGGTTCCATTTAAAGAGAAAACGCTCTGACCTGTACTTGAACTTCCGTGGATTGCGCCGGCGGTCCCGGCTGTTGTGGTAATGGGGGCAGGCGTAGCCCTGTCGGCACAGGCGAGGGGGCTTGGTGCACTGCTCAGTTTTGTAGTTCGCTAAAACAAAATTGGTGTCTAGAAAAAGAAAAGTAGCAGAAATTACCTTTAAATTAAGAGCTAAGGAGTTACAAAGTTCATGCTCTTTGCTTGAGCAGTTCCATACCTTGCCAGCGGGGGTCCTCAGTTAGCGTCTTTTCAATCATAGCTTGGCTGGCCAGTACACCAGGCTGCAAGTCAGGGATTCCCTCTCCGGTACCCAGCTGCCCGTTCTGTAGCGCTTCCTGTGCCTGGATCTCCCTGTGAATGCAGTCAGTAGCACAACCTGTAACCAATGCCATTTCTGTAATACCCCATTACACCACTCAGCAGAACGACCAGAAAGTCCCATATTCAGAAAATCCTGGGCCTGATGTCTAAGTTATCCAACTGGTCAATATGCAAAGCAACACCGCATCCATGCATAAAAACTGCCATGCGAATGCCTGGCATTCTGATAATCATATAGTCTAATAACGTCAATATAACATTAATTTTAGCAATCTTCCCACTGAGCTGCATGTGAAAAGCAGAGCAGGACTTCCCAAAATCGGGGGCAAAGGAACATTGCTGTTCATCTCCCACAGCATCACTCCCTACTTCCTGGTCTGGGCTGGTTAAGTATGTTTGAAAACTGATGTTCAACCGCAGGGCAAGGAGTGACGAGCACACTCAAAGCACAATGGACACCAGTGAAGCCGCAAATGCTGGTTTGGTTTCCATACAGACTTTTTCAAGCAGCAAAAGCTAACACAGTATCTGACAGATCTGGCTTATGCATGAGAAGCCCATGGAAATGTATTGCTATTTTTAAATGAGTGACAAAAAGGCTTCATTCCTTATATTTATATAAATGAGCATATGGTGTTTAATGCCTGTACATTTCAGCTTTAAGTATAGAGTTTAAGCTGTGAAAATACACTTGTCAACACGGCACTAAGCAAAATGTCCGGAGAGGCATTTATGTGCGATGACACTACCTATAAGATTAACCGTAAGAGAGTAGTTCAGTGGTTACACTGTCTCAGTGTTCGGTATTAGACCATAGCGATTGGTTATTATATCATTATTAATGATGAGACAGCGGCTCAGCGGTTACACTTCTTAGTGTTTGGTCATTATATCATAGCGATTGGTTATTATTAGGGCTGCACGATTTATCGATTTCAAACCGAAATCGCGATTTCAAACAACGCGATTAGCAAGTCGCAAAATTCGCGATTTAGGATATACATTACACAGCACGTCG
>JABFEA020000048.1:9731020-9741340 GCA_019775915.2 Cyphomyrus plagiostoma | reverse complement strand
GCAAATCAAATCGTAATCGCAATTTCTGTCAGAAAAATCGCGATTGGATATTTTCCCCAAATCGTGCAGCCCTAGTTATTATATCATTATTAATGATGAGACAGCGGCTCAGCGGTTACACTGTCTCAGTGTTTGGTTATTATATCATAGCGACTGGTTATATTATTATTAAAGGCGAGATGATGGCTCAGTGGTTGTTTGATTCCCACCCCTGGCTCTGTGTGTAGGGTTTGCATGTTTGGTTGATGGAATGATATATAGGGATATGTATCTCAGTAATAAATCAAAGAGAATGCTTAAAACTATCCTAAAATTAAGACAAAACTAACCAAAATTCACAAAAAAAGTCCACACAACTTGTTACCATTCTCCATAATGGCAAGCAATCTAGATCTAACTACAGGAATGGAGAACCACCAAACTTCCTTATAATATAATATAATATAAGAAGAGCTCACTGTGCACAATTCTATTTGCAGCAAAAGCAAGCAGCTATCTGCTGGGGGAATATCAACAGGCAAATTCCTCACCGGCACCAGCAGTCAACTTCATGGTAGCTAGCATTGGTGACAGTGTCATGTCGCCAAAGAAAGTCGCTAAAGGCAAGACATCAGGTCTGCTATGCATAAAGAGGGAACATTTTTAAAGAAGGTGTCCGTAAAGCGTGAGGATCAGTACCGGATGTCATACACCGGGGGGCGCAGGTCATGCGGGCCATGAGCAAAGGCGCAGTGCAGGCCGTTCTTCACACAGTGCCCCCTAGCATCCGTCTCATGGATACATGTGCCAGTCTTGTAGTAGCGTAGATGGTATTTCCTCTCTGTATCGCCAGTTGTTCGGTGTAGGTAAGGACACCTAATAACAGGGACAGAAAAAGTTTACTATGTATTATTTCAAACACTGAACAATATAGCATACATGACAAATCAGACTATCATGGTAAAGCACAGACCATAAGCAACCTAAATATAAATATGATATCAATAACAAAGCAAACTGACGTATTTTAAAATGTAGTATTTTTAAAACACAAAAGTCCTTGGAAGTCAATCATATTCTGCAGGAAAGATATCAGGATCTTTAGACTTGATTCTAAATTTCAAAGATAGTAAAAATGTCATTCTTTGGAATGTCTCCAGAAACATGACAAACTTTATATTGTAAACAAACTATACCCCTTTCCTTGCCCGTATTTTCATGGAAATTTAGCTTACATGACCAGTAATATTTAATTTGCAATAAATACCAACCACTTCCATTTGTGGGGATACTACATTAAAATCACAGTTACCAAAACTGAGGTTTTAAAAGACAACACAATTTTAGTAATGATTTATTTCAGCGCTGCATGTTTAATAATTTATTCTCAGAAATACAGGAGGAAGCACTGTGGAGCAGCTGCCTCTGATACATGCAAGTTACTGTAAGAGTGTATGAGTGTGTGAACATCATGTAATGATCGCCTTTCTAAAGCATGTGGGCGTTCATGACAGTGCAAAGGAGATGCTCAAAGGAGGCTGTTCTTTTTAAAACGAAACTTTTTTTTTGTATCATTTGCCCTTTAAGTTTGAATAGCAGCAGAACTCAGCTATTTAAATTCACAAGCTACCACAAACCACCTGATGTTATATTATGGTTTTTAATCTATTCATTAGACCTAATTCATTAGACTTGTCAGTGAGAGAGATGGGGGGGGGGAGATTAAAACTAAAAAGTGTGCATCATATTTCTCTCCAGACTTTTTTCTTTATTTGTTATTCAATTTTCTGTAGGACCTTAGTTTACCATCTCCTTTCATGACCACTATGTACCACACTTTGACAACACGGTGCTCTTTGTCCAGGATTAAGTTTGTGTATACACAAAGTAAAATACCAAATAGGATTCCTAATAAGTGTTACACATGCCCACTTTACTGATTAAGACCAGACTTCTGTACCATCCCTGTTGATGCAGCTTACACAGGACAGTAAAGAATGACTGGACTACAAGTCCATCCATCTGTCCGTCCATCCATCGAGGTATTTATAATTCCTGGAATTTTTAAATTGTGTTGTACATCTCAGCTTTGAAGTGGTACAAGATGTTTGAGAGGTGCACACAGACAACTGGATAACTGAAAAATTCAGAATAGTTCTGACATATACTAATTATGTACTGATAGCTAACCTTCTTAAACTGAGAAATCCCTGTGGTAGCCATATTAACCCAGTAAACTTGAGAGTTCTTGTTTTTCCACATGTATTTCGCTAATGTGTTAATCCGCAGCAGCGGGAAGGGTTACAGTAGGGGGAAGGGTTACACGTAGTCTGCTCTCTCGGACGCTTCCCTCATTCCCCGTAATGATCAAAGGCAGCCTCGAGAGAGCACTAGGAAATGCCACAGCTAACCATCACCTACTCCAGTAAGTATACTTCGGATTCATTTTCTTTCAAAGGGTAAAATTACCTTGGTTTGTTTAATTCAAAACATCTTTGCTTATTGACTGCTGATTATCTAGAGTACAGAAAGACTACAATCACGGTCCATGGCTCAGAAAACATTCTGAATAATTTGCTAAACTCCAAGAATCGACAGCCTTACCCAATGCTTTGTGTTAGCTTAGCGAGCGACTTTGGCTGGACTCCCAGCTTAACACCTCCAAAAGGCTTACTTTATAGCGAATGTATTTACACATTTAACATTAATGATAAAAACATTTCTGGCTTTAATCAAACTAACTGCAAGAGGATTTTCTTCAACAAAGGCTTGTAAGTTTGGAGGTTGCATCAGCAATGACCCATCGTCCAAGAGCCACAAATTTCCTTCGGGACTTTTCATATTGATTTAAAAAAATCCATAGACTGAAGAGTGCACCTGGAATATTTTAATGACATTAATGTCATGTAATGTCATGCATTCAACACACTGCCGTGCAAAGGCTTTGAAGCCCCCTTTCTCAGTTTCAGTGTTAGCGTATTTACTCTACTTTGCCTTTGTAGTGCAGCAGAGTCCTTCCAGGTTCAACCAGCCTGCTAAGCAGCACCACTATCCACATGCCTTTATGAGATTGTTTCCACTACAATTTCTGTTCACTTGCAAAACCCCAGGTATCTTCAGTAACCACAAAAAATGTTACAAGAAAGTGACATATTCCTATATTGTTACATTACTTTGGATTACCAAGCTTTTGTCCAAACACGTATGCATTGCTGGCAGCACTGGCCCTAACGCTTAAGGTGTGCCTAGTCAAACACAGGAATGTAGCTGGGCCTTAATGCATCTCAATGCCCCCATTATTTGCCTACAAAAATGTCTTCTTGACATTACTGACTTACACACCAAACAAGCGGTCTATTTATTAATTTTTAAAAAAAAGGCCGACAGCATCTGTAGATATATTTTAACCATGCTGTGGTTACAGGCTGTGATTGCTGTTAGAGATATGTCACTGGTCCTGCATTAGGCAGCCAGTCTGACCCTGGCCTTGCCTGCCAAAGATTTGGTATTATGTTTTTTTGTGATACATAAAATACAGTTGGCTCGCCATATCCATGGGTTCCACATCCGCACATTCGACCAGCTGTGGACCGAAAATATTTGAAGAAAAAAAAAAATCCAGGAAGTTCCAGAAGGCAATCTGTACAGGAATAAGATAATGCTCCTCCCACAAAGTGGCTCCATTGCACAATCAGCGTTTTACTGCTAAACACACTGGATAAATTCACCAGCCTCAAAACATTTATCCTTCACATTGTCTGCGCCTTAAGTACCATGACTAGGTGTTAGTTAATGTGAGGCAAATTAACCTCAACCTGTTTATATTAAGTATTTATTGTCAAATTTCAGTTAAGTAGAAACTAATTTATTTAGTAAATATTTATAATCCAAGAGTAAATCATTGGGTCTATATTACTACAATTTAAAGTCTCTGACATATTTTTACTCAAATTTTGTGATAAACTCAAGGACCTTAGAGAATCATCACCTTGCCTGCACAGCTAGAAGTGGTCATAAATACTTTCACACATGTAGTTCAAACAAACCACCATCTTGAACAGGATCTTCTAGGGGTCTTTTAACAATCGTCATGAAGCTGAAAAAATATCTTGGATGTATTGTATCCAAAGGTGGTTCTCAAACGAGGATAGTACAAGTACAATTTACAATAGGATTTTTGTACAAAGTGGCTACAAAGTTATATGTAAAATCCAGCCTCACATCAATGACAGGCTCTCTTATTGGATCAGAGTTCTTCTCTGTTAATGACCGTAAAACAGAAAATACACCCAGCGCTGCCCAAGAGGAACTGAAGACTTAAAATGATCGGAAAGTGGCTTTTGTAATCATATAATCCTTCGTTATATTCTATGCATATCTAAATATCTAGCTCAGGGGTAGCCAACCTTATCCGCAAAGGGCTGCTGTGCGTGCGGGGTTTCGCTACAGCTCCTTAATTATATTACTAATTAGAGGACTGATTGGCTGAAGAGTCCTCACACCTGGGTTGGAACAGCTGCCCTAAAGGTTACCCCAAAAACCTACACACACACCAGCCCTTTACGGATAAGATTGGCCACCCGTGTTCTAACACATCAGATTCAGGTAAACCTTCATAAACAAAATTCTCTAAACATGCTTGGGAAACTGCAAAGTATTTACACCTCCTTGAGTGAGGAGGATAACTACCACTATTAAATTAAGATTTTAAAAGACAGTCTGCTGCTAAAAGACCTCACACTGAAAATCTTTTAAATCGTTGTTCTAATTCAGTAAATGGCAAGGAAAAAAGCAGGAGGGAATTAGTCTCTCGACATATAAAACCAGACACAATTTAGTCTGTTCGACAGATAATCACAGGAACTGTGATAAAGCAATAAAAACGGATTCATAAGAATTGCAAGATATTATGGGGAAAACTAGTTTAGAGGTTACAAGCCACACACAAAACTAAACACAATACTGCTAGCAACTCATTCAACCTGCTGTTATTCATCAATCCAGGCAAGCCTGTAAAACACAGTAGCTGGCAAAGGACAGCACTGACATGACAAGATTACCGTGAACGTCAAGGTCCAATCTGATTCTCTAACAACCTTTACTAATGCTTTTATTTCATTTAATCTCCTACAAGGTCAACTAGCCCAATAATAATCAAATGACTGAACTTCACTGATAACTCCAACATATAACAGAAAGCTACACAATACGTGCAAAGCAAAACTTCTTTTAAACAAACTAACATTTTTTTCAATTTAATTCTGCATTCTCTGACTTGTAACACTTTCTCTGGCTCCATAGAAAATTCTTAAAAAAAAGAAACCCATACCTTAATTATTCCATGATTTGCACACGGAGACTCCAAAAATTGTAATAAGAAAATATATACAATATATCAGTCTTCGCAAGATCAACGACAACAGATTCTGTCTGTATTTAACTAGGTCACAGCATCAGCTCTGAAAATGACAGTGTTTTGACTCCATCACTTATTATATGGATAATTATAGCATTGATCTAGGTGAAAGCTGCAGCCAAACCTTTCTGCTTTACAAAAAGTAAACTTAAAATAACACCAGTCCTATCCATCCACCATAGCTCTTCCAGTAGTTGTCTTGAGCCAGCAATACATCCCAGGAAACAGAAGGAACTAAGAAGAAATCTTGAATGAAAAGCCAATCAGAATGGTAACAGTCTGTTATATAACAAGCCATGATTTATGGTGGATTATCAGTCACCAACAGTCTTTAGAAGATTTCCTAATCGTGAAACAAATCTGCAACACCGTTTTGATATCTGAATGAAGTAGAAATACTGTAACAGTTTTGTATTGTCATTCATGCATGTGTAAAAGCTAGAGACTTTTTAAACAAATCTCCTACATAAAGATCTACCAAGCAAGCTGCTTCAGGCACAGCCTATACCACCGAACGGCAAACCTTACAGTCTATTAAACACCAAACAACATTTGATTATGATAAACTTATTTATTGGTCGTATATGGTACTTCATTTAAATTGCTTATTTCGAAGAAAAACACTAAATATTGCACAGTAACATAAAAACTGTATCAAAGGCTTCTAAAAGAGCCCAGACCAACAGATCATAAACTCAGATAACAGGAATGGTTACCTCTGGCAAGAACAGTAGGGGAGGCTAATAAGCATGAAATAAAAGGTGCGAACAACTCACTTTGAGAAAAATAAAGCAGACTTTGGTCACACTTTTTTTTAACACCCCCTGATCTATTTCCAATCAAGCTGAAAATCCACCATGGCCGCCTGGCTGCAGCCACAGTCACACCCACTCAGAGGCAAAACAATCCTGTAATTCAGTATCTGCGTGTGCGTACGTATGCATGCTTTTGTCCACAGCAATAGATGCAAGAAAGATTAAGAGCAAGATCAACCAGCATCTCGGGGAGAGTAGGGGCTAGGGGTCATACGCAAGGGTCTAACACTGATATGAGTAATCTGCGGGATTCAAACCCATGAATGTCTGGATATGGTTAGTGATGCCTAATCCCCTGAGTTGCATACGTTATGGTTAAACGCTTTTAAATCCACATGGTAAACAAGGGGTGATTATGTAACAAACCACATGTCTGTCAGGGAACGAGGGGGAAAACATTTTTGAATTAGATTGGTATTACAGGAAGATCGTAAACACCCTGCTAACAGCGAGATTAGTAGCAAATCCGATATCAATTGAGGCTTGCAATTGCAGCACCAATTCTCAGCGTTTTTGTACTTACTCGTCGCCATCTGGACACGTGCCTGTAGTTTCGTCGTATTTTGTACAATAGACGTCAGGGCTGTAGTTAAAGGTCCCATCCCTCCTCCGAATCGGGCGTCTTCTCCGCTGGTTCAGAAAATGCCAGTGGAAACACGTGAAGGGTCTATGCTGAGTGCACTTGTGTTGCAAAAACAAGGGACATTGCTCCGTCCTGAACTCCTTTAAATAGCTGCAGGGGAGAAGCCAGCGTTAATACAAATACTTTTTTGACAGTCGATGAAAGAACACCAGACGGGAAGCTTTGTATTTACTTCAGTGTTTATGCTCAGATGCCTTGTGATCATACATTTACTGAAACTGCCCAATTCCAGCGTTTCTCACTCTACCCATTACTGAACTGCGGGCACTAAAAACTGAGCATAGGCGGGGTAAGTCAGGAAAAACCATCCAAATCACAGTTTCAAATATTTGCAAAAAAAAAATATTTTTGCAGGTAATATTATGAATCAGTGGGAGCTGGGTAAAGCAGTTATCTTAAACACGGCAGCGCGATATTCCGGTACACATTACGCACTTTATGAGCGTGAAAGCAGCTCAGTGGGCCGCCGCTTACGCAAAGGGGGCGCGCACGGAGCAGCAACACGGGCCGTGGCGGAGGCAGAAAAACAAAATACTAGCGCCACCGTAACTTAACGGTGCCAGGCACGCTACCAGGAAACGAGCCCATCCGCACAATGTCTGCGGCGCGCTTCCATTATCAGCCATCTAATATTTGGCTTTAATCGAGGAATAAAGTTAATTAATTTGACTTGCAATACACTTAGTAGCATAGCTAAATGTGGCCGTGTAGCTACGTGTATTCGATAGAACTTACTAAAGGGGGGAAAAGCGCCGTTTTTCAAAAGCACTTTAGCACCATACTACAAGCCGCTACGACCATGCGACGCACTGGCACCGTCGCGCAGTTTTTTTCCATGACGCGTGCGAGTGGTTCTAACGCGGGCTTTACTCACGTATAGTGGGTCGGTTTTTCGGTCTGAGGAGAAGCGCTCGCCGCCGTTTTCGAAACCGACGGCATCTTCGGTCAAAACAATGGAGAGCGCCTGCGCGACGGCGCGCGCCGCTCGCCGCGCATGCGCGAACGTATTCTCAGTCACTGAGGAGAGCAAAGCTGCTGGAGACACGCCGGGCACAGCCACGTACAGAATACGTATCCTCCGTAAAACAGCTCTTACAGAGTAAACGGAAATGTCAGTACCCTGCCGAATTAATTGTGCGTAACTGAAACCAGTCCCTTCCACGTTTACGGTTAAAGACCACTGCCTTGTGATATTTCAGCTACAGTTTCACAATAAACACGACGTCATGAAAGCATGATTTTAATATTTGCAAACAGCAAGAAACTGGAATGACGACACGGAGGATGGGCGCAGGGGCGTGGGCGGGGTTTGGCCGAGGAGGGCGTCACTACCAAGACAAATATTCGGTTACGGGGCAATACTTCGGTGAAGCCTGTTTTAAATGGTTCATTTTGTGGTTCCTCTCGGTTTTTGTTTTAAAAAACTTTTTTAAGGACACTAGTTATTTTTGATTTGGTGTAAGTATGTTTTTGTTGATATATAGTATGTCTGGAAAGTTGCTGTGGTGAGGGGTTGTGTAAGCTAAGCGTTCCTTCCTGGGTGTCTGAGGCAGGGCGGCCGCCGGTTGGCTTTTCTCCTTCCCCCGATGGACTCCATGCAGTCTTGCATGACCGTGTTTGTCTGGCCGGCTTTCCTCAGGGCGCCATGTTAGATGGCCAAACCTGCAGTGGGACCTACGGGTCCCTCTAATGTCCGTAATGGAGGATCGACCTGGGGATTTTAACAAACCAAACCCATCACCCGCCTGGAAAACCAACACTCGACGCAGTGTGTTTTTATGGGGATTATCTGTTACATTTGTCTGTTTAAATTTGGTTGTTGGGGACCCAACGAAGCTGCCTGGATAGATGCTGCATAGCATGAGTGCTTTAAGCAGCTTGGCAGTGTCCAGTGACACCCGGGCTTGTGGCGGAGAAGCCGGATCAAGCCTTTGACTTTTGGTCGCTGGATCCCAAGTCACCTGGACGCCATGATGTTCAGCTGGCTATTACTGCTATACTATTCAGCCAGTTTGACAGTTTTGAAGATCTGTATGAAACCCCGTTTGTTTATAAAGTAAATTCCGTGTTGTCTATGTGGGTTCAGGCCTTTTTTTCCTCACCAGTACGGAGCTGTTCCTTTTAGTTTACCAGGACAAGATCAGAGGTGGGTTATTAATTAGATACCGCCATTTTGAGCCTGTATTTATGTGACGGTAATCTTATATAGTACGCCTTAACCTACCGGAGACCAGTCGATTTTGTTGAGCCATGAGGTAACGAGTGCTTTGTCACTTTTCTTTTCTTGTGAGTTTATTACAGTTTTTATAGATGTTGGGTAAGCGACGATTATTATACTTCGAGTAATGGCGGCCTTTGTATGGAAACTGAATCAGATTTGGTGTTGTAAATCCCCTCGTGGTTACGTTTGGTTGATCTTTATGATAATAGTCTGTTTGTTGAGAAAGCACTCGTTGTCTTTCAGAAGAAAGTCGCCATGGCTCGTACAAAGCAGACTGCCCGAAAGTCCACCGGCGGGAAGGCGCCCCGGAAGCAGCTGGCCACCAAGGCGGCGCGGAAGAGCGCGCCCTCTACCGGCGGCGTGAAGAAGCCGCACAGATACAGGTAGGTGCGCCTCGGGCGGCCCTTCTCCATGCCGTTGAATTCTCCGCTGAGACCAATGCTCCCCATATTTCCCTAAAGGCCAGGCACCGTGGCGCTCAGAGAGATTCGCCGCTACCAGAAGTCCACAGAGTTGCTGATCCGAAAACTGCCTTTCCAGCGGCTGGTTAGGGAAATCGCCCAGGACTTCAAGACTGATCTCAGATTCCAGAGTGCGGCCATCGGTGCTCTGCAGGTGAGTTTGTCTGGTGTATTAATAAGATTGAATTTTAACACTTGGGGGCCTTAGTTGTGGGTTCCGTATAAAGGGCCTCAGCTGGACAGGCTGTGATCTGTGGATGATCTCGGGTCTCTTAGACCCAGTACAACCACTACTTGTTTAGTGACCAAGTTCTATTCCAACAACCAGGTCATTAAGTGAAATAGTGGTTAAGTGGAAAATCTCAATAGGCTGTAAATGACTGCGACTGCTCACGGCTTAACTGTAGGTTTCCATACTTGATCCTGTCCTTTCTGAAGTGGACATTTTGGACAACCTTTTGTATACTCCAAAGATCGCTCTCGCTCCAGCATGTTAAGAGTACAGAATTTGGTTGCATACCATGTGGCGCAGGGCATTGGAGTCTCATGCAGACTTTGTTGTAGCCAGAACAGCATGCTTGCTTTTAGTCTGAGAGCTTCTCTTATGGAGACATTTTATTTGCCATGACCTCTACAATGAGTATATTCATTACATGCAGTCCTCTCCCAGCATGACAACACGAAAGACTGAACTAAAATTTGTCTAGTTGATTCAATTCAATTCAGTTTATTTTTATATAGCGCCCTTCACAACAGAGTTGTCCCAGGGCGCTTTACATGGGTGT
>JABFEA020000048.1:9713849-9730920 GCA_019775915.2 Cyphomyrus plagiostoma | reverse complement strand
CAGAGCCCGTAATGGCACACTGATGGACAGGCGTAATTGGCAAGACATGGCATGTACAGCAACACCAGCGGCCATAGCCTCTGCAAGTAAACATTTTGGCTGCTTTAATCTGCCTCAGCTCCCAACAATTTTCCTATATGAGGGGAGTGAAAAAAGTGTGTGTGTGTGTGTGTGGTTTTCAGGGGTTAACTGGGGTAGGCGTGTATCCCTCCTGTGGCCAGTTCAGAGATGGAATGAGCCTTAGATCTCGGCCCAGTCTAGCTTGGCAGATGATGAATGGCAGCTGGCTTGAATCACTGTGTCTGGTTTCTGTTACAGGAAGCCAGTGAGGCGTACCTGGTTGGCTTATTTGAGGACACTAACTTGTGTGCCATCCATGCCAAGAGAGTCACCATCATGCCCAAGGACATCCAGCTGGCGCGTCGAATCCGGGGCGAGCGTGCCTAACTATGGGTGGGGCTTCTTTGTTTTTATTTTGTGAAATTTTCCTTTATTTACGGTCATCTCTGTATTTAGGTTGTTTTGTATCATATTAGCAGTCAATGGTTTGCATTTGGGAATAGTAGCAGGGTTTTTTTTTTATGTAAAACATTCCTCCAATGCCTTCTCAGGTTTTTAAGATTTATATTGTAAATTGTTATGCCTCTGACTCTCATTATGACGAATTAAGTAGTTTGTATGGTTTGGGAATTAGGCAGCCAATTAGAAAACGTGTAACATCTGTCTTTGTATTGTGATTATTGGGTTGTAAATAAACTTTCTACTACCTCACCTTGTGATTCTGCAAAATTTCTTCATTTGATCTAGCGGTGCCTTGCTGTCTGTTTCCTTTGGGGGGGGGACTCTCACAAAGTCATTGTTTGTAATGACATTGTAAGCGCAGGGTTTTATTGTCTTATCGGTGCGTGTAACATGTCAGGTTATTCTTACCACGGTAATCCGTAGCACGTCATCAGCCTAGCAGGTATGAGTAACCTGGCTTTAAGGATTTGAGAAATACTGTGCCCGGTGGCAGTTCAAGTAAAGTTCAAAAACACTAAACCTGGAAGTAATTTTGCTGATGCAGTGCTCACTGGAAGTCTTTGGACTTTTACTTAATTCAGTAAAAATACTTCTTTATTTGCTTATAAAACCACTTTTTTTTTTTTTTTTTTTCAAAATCATTCATTTATTTACAAAATATGCATCACATTAGAAACGACCATTTAGTTTTAAGCAAAACATTCAAGTAGTAATTCACGGAAGCCCAAATTATAGTTCTGCAATAGCTGTTCTGAGTTAACAAGTTCATTGACAAGCAGTCTCATTGGGGGAATTAGTAACACCTTTGTATAATATAAAACATCAAACATTTGGGATACTAATGGATACAATTGCAATTAATAGCGAAATGGCAAAAGAATAACTTAATGAGTAGAAAGATGTTTGTACAGAAGATATGTGTTGATGATAAACATTGCTTGTCCTCTGTCATAATGGTACCATTGGTTTCTTTGTATGTGTACTTTGTGTGTGTGGACCTGGATCTTATTTTTCAGATACAGCAGCTGGTGTGATGATACAATATCCAGAAGTAACATGCAGAATCTGTCCTTTTGTTACTTTTTCCTGTTTTTTCTTGTCATGTACTATTTTTCTTTCCCTGTCTCTCTCTGTGTCTGACCCCCCATTTTATTTATTTACTTATTTTTGTATTGGTCTATTTTTCCTCTTCTGTTTCCTCTCTCTCTCCCTCCTCTCTTCCTTTGTCCATCTCCTCTCCTTCAGTTAACTTTCCCTGTCAGCTCCAGCTTTGTGGCACATTAATGCAAAATGGTCAATAAAGAGTACACCTCAAGTAACAAGAGGAGCTTAATACAAAGCTCCACTTGGCAAAATTAAAAGTGGTGGCACCATAAAGCACCCAGACTAACATTCTGCTTGCTTAACTGCTGGACACAACAGGGGGAAAAAAAAGATTGCTTGTCAATTGACTTTTGTTATGAAACCAATACATTTGTGACATTGCTACAGAATTAAGCAAGCGCCCCCTGACTCTATAGGAGTGCTGTATTACTTCATATTAGAAGCACTAAACCAAAGAATACTTCTAGAATGTAATTCTGTTCTTCCTCACTAGATGGCCTCACCATGCAAGCAGGGTTGCCTGAAAACAAGAACAAATGTCCCATGAAACGGCTACTCCTAGTGGCATTGTGCGAAGCTCAGGTGGCTCATCTTAAATGTGGAGCAATCAAAGCAGATGTAACCCTCTTTGTATGCCCAATGCAACCCAATTACCAGCAGAAAGCTCTCCACCATAGCAAAATCAATTGTGAAACGAGACTCACTTTTCACAAAACTGTCATTAATTTAATATCATCGCTAGAGGATTTACATTTCTGTTCCACAATGCTTACTACTATGTCACAATGAACAAAATTCAAGTCGCCAGTGAGGAATCCTCACATCTATCAAAAGGACCTTTCTGATTCAACACTGCTGATTGCTACACTGTTTATCCTGTAGTAATTCTGCAACAAAAATATACATATGTGATATTGATAAGTTAAAAAAACTATTCCCTTTGAAATAACTAATTCTTAATTTGTTTTTATTGACTCGGACAAAATGAGAACAATTAGCACAACAAGTCCTGATACTAGATCACAATAACACAATAAAGTTGCCTTGCAGTTCAGTCGTGCAGCCTTTTTAGTTGCTGTTTGCTTATTGTTTTAAATCACCGTGGACTTTCCATATCTACTTATCAAGGTGTTTCACTATCGATAACATTGATAGTTGTTCGATTCTAGTCTTAAAAACAATCGTTTTGGTAACTTATGTTGTTCATATGCTTAAATCTATAACAGAACCGTGTCACTTGTTTAAATTACTATCTCCTATTTATTGTTTGTTTGTTATACTGTATCTGAGCTTTCAAGCAATTAAGTTGCAATGTTATCCTTGGTGCTGCCACCAGAGCGAATTGCTTCACTTCTTTGAAATACAGGCAAATCTATCTGGGTATGCTTTTTTTGGATATCTTCCTTTTTGATAGAATAATTTCCCTTTAAAACAGTTCAGAAAGACGTAACTGACAGTAATTGTGGACCAAACTCCATCAGAAATATTTTCTTATAAATATTCTGCATTTAGCTTTATGAGGGATAGAATGTACAAGATACTGCATGTGGGACAATGAGGACACAGCAGAGCAGAATCTCCAGCATACGAAGTAAATAGCAAGTACAATACAAAACAGATACTGGTGTGACACACACAGCGTGACTCAGGGCAGAAATGCAATAAATTTTTAAAAAAGAACACAAAACATTTACTGTAAAATTAACAATTGAGTTTCAGTCAGGGGAGTGCAGGAAACAGGCATGGCCTCGTTTTGGATGGAGATGGGCTGGACATTCCCTCGTTCTTCCTGATCAAATAAGCGGAGTCCTCCGATCTTTCAGTCCAGTCTGTGCTTATCTGTTGCCTTCAATACTGATCTCTGTCTGTTCCTTCAAAGGGAACTCACCAATTCCAAAGGTCATCACTGTCCATCTTTGCAGTATAAAGATTATATAGCAGTCATCACATGTCTGCCTTTTTATGCGTCTCCATTGTAGGTGAAAGGCAGATGAACATTTGCCATATGAGGAATCCCTCCAGTCCTGACTTGCACGCCTTCCCAGTCACCTGCAGCACCCGGCCACACATCATCTTCAGCTCAGCATTTAAATTTACAAATGCAATCATAGTCAGTTGTATTATTCAATAGTTATTCTGTTCTTTGTCTGTATTCCTACCTCTGCTATTTCTTTCAATCTTTTTAATTACTCTCCTGAAGGAGGCAGTGAATCAGACCACTGCTTACTCCGTGTCAAATGGCAGCGATTGAAGATATATGCACCTATTATCAGGGTATTCAAACTGACAGTCAGGATACGTACGGCTAATTGTCTTCATCATACAAATACAAATGCCTTATTTTGTATATCTGTCATACATGTTGGTCACCTAAATCAAACATTGTTTTAGGCAGTGAATGTGTCAGCTGACAGGAGCTGCACTTCTTAGAGTTGATTCAGTTGCTATGGTTACAACATCCAAGATGGAGCAAAGTAGTCTAGAGAGACTGAGCAACCTGAGACAGGGAGCAAGCAAACGCCACCTTCCAGATCCTCCGACACAGGGATTGTAAAACGTGAGAGTGCACAGTAATGCTGTGTTTGCAATAAAGGGTTTTTAACCCTCTTCTAGTATTTGTGGAAATGTTTTTGGTTTGTTTTTGTTTTTAGTTTGAAAGCTGCTATACAACATTCTGACAATTTTTCCAGCCACTCAACTCCATCTTTCAGAAGATTAACTGTGAGAAAATGCTTTACTGGCTCGGCTATTAATTGGGCCATTATGAGAAGCCCTGGGCTTTCAAAGCCTGTGATTTACCTTGATTTCAAGAACCCTTTGCTGAACTTGAAACCCTAGAAAATAATGGATGAATGTGCAATGCCTTCTGCAGCACTGAATCTCATAAAATACCCTGCGATTTAATTTGAAAAAAAAAAATGCCTTGGTATCCTTAGTAAAGTAAAATGCAAATGTTCAACCAGCTGTGTTGTACACACTATGTATGTTTAGACCACTGGTGCTTTTTTGTGCTTTAATGATAACCCTGGACATCCAAAACCCAGAATACTGTGAGTGATCATCATTCACATTCTCACATCATCTGGGCCTCTCAGATAGCAAGTTCTTATGGTTGCATGTCTTTGTCTCTGCGTGTTAATCTCTCTGCTTTTTTATCACTACATCTCACCAATATCTAAATGAAATACCACGCCAACCTTTGACACTCGGCTGATCTTAGCTGCACATCCGTCACTCCTCATCTACTCACAGTAGATACTTGTTATAGCTCCTTTTGGCCATCAGTTCTCAACACACTGTTACTTGTCACCACATCTTTATAACCCAAGTCACATGCAATCCAGTTGTTCTTTGCTGTGCGATCCCCAGGGAGGGCACTGAGCGATTCCCTAGGGAGGGCACTGTGCGATCACCAGGGAGGGCGCTGTGCGATCACCAGGGAGGGCGCTGTGCTATCACCAGGGAGGGCGCTGTGTGATCCCCAGGGAGGGCGCTGTGCTATCACCAGGGAGGGTGCTGTGTGATCCCCAGGGAGGGCGCTGTGTGATCCCCAGGGAGGGTGCTGTGTGATCCCCAGGGAGGGCGCTGTGCTATCACCAGGGAGGGCGCTGTGCTATCACCAGGGAGGGCGCTGTGTGATCCCCAGGGAGGGCGCTGTGTGATCCCCAGGGAGGGCGCTGTGCTATCACCAGGGAGGGCGCTGTGTGATCCCCAGGGAGGGCGCTCAGCGATTCCCCAGGGAGGGTGCTGCCTCACTTGGCTCCTGCAATACATGTCATTTGTAAAAGACACTGTCCATGTATTTTCACCGGAGAAATGAATGTCATTATCTCCGCAGAATGGTGGAGTTCATGTCTGGATCTTATGAACAGTTAATACAAAATAAATCAGCATGTACAAGATCTAGAGCAGAGCTAACATTTTCCCCAGTTCCCTCATTTTTCCTGTTTTTTGAACAACATTTATTTCCCAGGCTAGGATGCCTCAGCTGGAATAACAGTCGACGGTTTTCCCTCTTGCATCGTTCCCAGACCGCACCTCTCTTGCACCCAGCTGCTTTTTCCACAAATAGTGATCAGAGCTTCACCGCATGCTGACCACGTCTCGCCCTACGGTCACCCAGCTCAGATTTTAATCCACTCCAGAGGCAACTGCTGAATTGTCTTTGCCTCAACACAGACTTGTTTCCAGTCATCGTTTTAGCAAAGAAAGGAACTGCATGAATTCATGGTGGCAGTGTGTGGCTCTGTAGGTGAGGATGCTGTGCCTGTGAAGGTTGTGGGCTCCAATCCCATGCCTTCCGTAATGACATCATGACTGTGCCCCTGAGTGAAGCCCTTAACCTGCTCTAGGGCAGCTGGCTAACCCTGCTCTCTGATCCTTAATCATATCTTCTAAACTAATGTAGACATAACATACACATTAAGGAAGATTCATCACTTTTTCCACACTTTGAATCAAGTATATTTTGTGATGTTCATGCAAGAATCGTGATAATCCACTAATACTGGTGCTTTAAAAATACAGTTATTTTTCAAAACCTCCACACACAAGACATATGGCTCATTAGCTTCAGGTCACCAGCACCAATGCTAGGAGATGGTACATTTTATGGTTATGTTCTCGGCCGTTTAACAATATTTCAGAAACTATAAGCCATTCATCTGTAGTGCAACAGCTTGTCTAGTGTGTAAACGAATCATAAAAATATAAAATGCATAAATATTACAAAGAGTTGTGATGCTTTAAAAGTAGCTTACATTGCTTTTTATTTCATATATATGTGTGTGTCTGTGTGTGTATGTATATATGTTCTGACTAATATATTGCATAATGCACCTAGACCTATTTGATGTTTTAGTAAAAGCTTTTAACCTGTTGTACACTTATTGGATGCAAATGTTTATTTCTTACTTTTACATAAAATTTCATTTTTTTTGGATTTGCTGGTGCTGCAGTTTGAAAATAGAGACAGAAGATCAGCTGGATGAAGATGAGATGATGTGCAGGATAACAGACTTCTCACATGTCATCCCTGACATAAGTTTGCTGATACAGGAGAAAATGAGACTGTTTTATCTTGTATCTGGAATAACAAGGAACAAAGCACCCGCTGCTGGACTACTTTGCTTTGTTTGCAGGTTGCTGTTCCCCAATGTGCTCTGCTAGAGTACTTGTGTGCCTAGGGGGTGCAGTATCTGTGTCTGCTTGAAACTGACAGCATGCTGGCAATAGGCAATAGGCCGGAGCAGCCATGACATCCCAGCCTCCCAGCCAGTATGTGTCATTCTGTACAGCAGAAAAATGCTAATTTTGCTACAGTGAAAAACAGCTCAGGTTCTGCAATGTAAGTGTAGCATATAGAGTGTAGCATACTGATATTCTGTTCAAGTCGCAAAGGGGATTCCCTCATTTATGTCGTTTTTGAGGTTTGCTGATAAAAGTTGTTATATAGCAATTTGTGCAGAATGTGGCATTTTGATTCTGTTTATAGTTTTCACACAAAGAGAATGAATGTGATTTTTCCCCATTAATTTTGGAAGTTTGACTGTAGAAAATGAAACAAATGTGAAGAAATGTGGAGAGGGATCGGCTGTTTTTTTTCTTTGTTTATAGTGACATAGGAACAGGAGACTTGATGGGTGTGCAGGTATAAAGCATGGTAGTAAGCATGGTATATAGCACGATAATCCTGCAAATGTGTCTTATCATGACTCCTTTACTTACCCATTTCAGACTTCTGACGTTTCGTTTATGGAGGCTAGACAGCTGAGTGACTGCCAATGTGTTCCAGTCTAAGTATCAGGGAAGTTTAATCAGGCATGAAGTAATTCAAGTTCCTCACTGTCTGTCTGCTGTGTACATTAGGAAATGGGAACTAATTGGAATGACTGTATACGGTCATTGTGTTCTGTCACTCATTCCATTCTCTCAAGGGTCCGACGCAAGCCAATGTCTGCTGTGTGTATACTGAGAATTCTGCTTGTGGAATAATTTATTTTGTTGCTTTGATAGGATTACAGACTTCCCCATTATAAGATTAAGTAAAGACACTCAATACTTTTGTGAAATAACCTGACATTGCAAACATGCATTATCATCAGAGGTCTGTCCCAGCTGTCTATGGAATTATTACTTACTATGAAAATCTATCCAGTCTTCTCCAGCCACACAATGCAGGGTTGTGGTGGTATTGTGAAAATAAATTGTTAAAATAATTTGCTAACAAACAGGATGACATGTATTTTAAACATAATTGCTGATCCAGTGAAATGCATTTTTAAATCTTGAAACATCCAAAATATATCTTTTTCTAGATACTATACAGTGTATGAAACAATAGTTGCTGGACTCACTGGTATCATAATAAAAATTATATTAAAATTTGGCATTCATTCAATCAGTTTTTTGTTTGGTGATATACAATGTCATTTCAAGGTATGAAAATTCAAAGATTCAAAGAGAATGGAGAAATGGTCCAACAGCTTATCTTTCTCTCCATTTAAACATTTAGCATGTATGCTCGGACCATACACTGCGACCAAAAGGCTTCTCAGTAAGCTCACAGGAATCTCTCAGGTTATAGGGATTTAGTGTCATTTGTACCTTTTGGACTTAAACTAACATTTTGCCAAGAAAAGCAGGTGTTGGTCTCTCAGGCATCAAATTCTAGCTCCGCAGTCAGAGACAATGGTTCTGGTCTCACCATATCGAGCCCCCAAGCATCTCCACACTCAGCTTTACCTTAGCATGCTGGGGAGAGGGGCAGTAAGCAGAAAATAATAATAAAAATAACAGAAGACTTCCACACCTAGCACTTTCATACATTCTACTTCCCAGGCTGTTCTTTGCCTAGAAACTATGGAGGAGTTTTCCACAATAAAAGGCTTTTTCCTTTCTCTTCTTGAGCCTTTGTCTCCTGGAAAAGTACAGCTTTTTCGCCACTTCACATGCTTTCCCCAAAAAAAGATCACAGGCCCAGAGCCAAAAATCCAGCATTTCTTTTTGTTAGCTGGGCTGGCTGGAACATGTGACAGCCGCTTACGACAGATAAGTAATAATAATCGGGGGAATAATGCCCAGTGCCGGACAGATCTTAATGAAATAGTACTATATTTGATAGCATAACCGTAAGAATACAGTCCATAGTAATGCTTCAGCCTGCAAATGTGTATTTGTATATGCATGCTAAAAATTCACTTTCTTGTGTAAATTCTGTATTGGGAACATTGACTGGTTAATCAGATCAAACTTTAACAATGTAGCAGAGTTCAAAGTATGAACAGTGTAACTAAATGCAAATTGAGGTTTAGTAATACGATACTATAGGTTTCTGCCCGTGAGAGTGAATTGAGCCACATGTGGACAGGATCTGTATTTGCAGGAATTCTGTTTCCAGGGCAACATAGATTGGGTAGATGGGAGTGACAAGAGACAACAAACTCACAGGAAAGGAAAACTGCCATTTTAGGGGGGACCACAAAGAAAACACCCCCCTCCCCAAGATGACTGCTGGCCATTTCCCCCCAAACCCACATAATCTATCCATCAGCGTTCCATAAATATTCATCCAGCACACTGCTATGGGAAGCCTTAAGTCTATTCTAGAAGACACGGTTCTAGGAGACACGGTTCTAGGACACACAGTTCTGGAAGACACAGTTATAGGAGACATGCTTCTAGGAGGCACAGTTCTAGGAGACACGGGTCTAGAAGACATGGTTCTAGGAGACCCGGCTCTGGGAGACAGTTCTAGGAGACATGGGTCTAGAAGACATGGTTCTAGGAGACACGGCTCTGGGAGACATGGTTCTAGGACACACAGTTCTGGGAGACAGTTCTAGGAGACACGGGTCTAAATGACATGGTTCTAGGAGACACGGCTCTGGGAGACATGGTTCTAGGAGACACAGTTATAGGAGACATGGTTCTAGGAGGCACAGTTCTAGGAGACACGGGTCTAGAAGACATGGTTCTAGGAGACACGGCTCTGGGAGACATGGTTCTAGGAGACACAGTTCTAGGAGACATGGTGCCAGAAGACCTGGTTCTAGGAGATACAGTACGTGCCAGACTGAATCTTACCCACACATGGTGCACACTTATACATGTGTTTCTACGTGGGCTGATGGTAACTTGCTACTCAAATAATCATAGAAATATGGTGGCTTATGTTGATTAATTTCCCCTCGCTGATAAAAAAACGTAGTTTAAGTAACTTAGTGTCCCTAAATCTCCCCCTGGGCATGAGTTTGTGAGTGTGTGCCCCGTGATGTATAGAGTTTGTGAGTGTGTGCCCCGTGATCTATAGAGTTAGTGAGTGTGTGCCCCGTGATGTATAGAGTTTGTGAGTGTGTGCCCCGTGATGTATAGAGTTTGTGAGTGTGTTCCTCGTGATGTATAGAGTTTCTCCGTGATGTATAGAGTTTCTACGGTGCAGAAGGGAGTCATATAGTAGTTGTATCTTCTCTTGAGGCAAGTCGGCCCACAGCTGTTGTAACTGGCCCTCGAGAGGTTGGCACTGGGTCTGAGTTGACGTCTGAGTTGATCCTACACATGTTCGATTAGGGTAAGATCGGGGGACCTGGCTGGCCACAAGAGGACCTCAACATGACACAGGCATTAATCCAGTCATCTACATACACATTGCTGGTCTGCACGTGTACCAAAATACATCCAAAATGGACCATTACTTCTGAGTCCCTACCTTTTTCTGTCACTGAGTGTATATAAAGTAGGGATGGACGATCTTATCTAGAATGGGCCGCTGTTTATGCAGGTTTTTGCTACAACTCCCTAATTAGATCCCTAATTAGAGGACTGATTGGCTGAGTCCTCACACCTAGGTTTGGACCTAAAGGTTACCCCAAAAACCTTAGGCCCTTTGTTGATGAGATTGGCCACCCCTGGTATGAAGTAAAAATATAAAGTAAAAGACTTCCTGTCCAGGGTGTATGTTTGCCTTGTGCCATCCGCTGCCAAAATCCATGACCCTGAGCAGAAGAACTGCTTGGATGATGGATGGATGAATGGATGATAGATGATGAATGGAAGGATGAATGGATGATGGATGGATATTCCACCTGAATAAAAAGTGAAACCGAATATATATGTCAGTATGTAGAAAGTTAAAACAGTAAAAACTGTTAATGGAACTCTGACAACCAAAGATATACATTTCAAAGAAAACAGAATAAGCAGCCGCAGAGAAGCCAGATGGCTGCTATCAGCAGTGGACGACATTATTTCGTAACACTGCGAACGCTAAGCATGTCTTAGTGTTGGTGGAATGTTGATGTTGTTCAACATTAACCTAGAAACCTTTGCGACGTGTTTGATATCCCAGCCTATATAGATATATAGAGAGGCGACTCCAGCTTTGTTCATATTTTTATTTATAGCTTTATAATAATATAATATTATATTTATCCACTATCTACAATGACAACAGCAACAAACAAATTTATTTTTTGTATAGCACGTTTTCACAACATTACATTGTCCCAAAGTGCTTTACAGCATCCCCACCCAAAGCCCCCAGTGACCAGCCAGAGGCGACAGTGGCAAGGAAAAACTCCCTAGAAGGAAGAAACCTTGGGAGGGACCAGACTCAAAGGGGGGGGCATTCTCCTGGGGCAGGCAGGGAGAGTCAATGCTATCTGTAAAGACACAATATTATACAAAATCATATGGTAATGTCTGGAAATGTCAATATTTGACAAAATTTTGCAGTTTTTTTTTAAAAAAACATTGGAAGGCTGCAAAACCAAAAAGCAATGTATTCTTTTAAGTTTCAAAATTGATCAAACTTGTAAAATAACATTATATCATTAAAAAAATAGATTCTCATTTCTTCTCAAATGAAAAATAAAAACAAACCACTGACACAGTTCAGAGACTGTTTTACGTCTGTCGTTTATTATGTGGTAATTCAACAGGAATAAAACAGGTATAAATAACAACCGTATTGCTGTTTGCATTTATATTCAAATCCAGTTGCAGAAATTTGTCTGTCAAACTGCCTACTGTCTACCTATTGGTCATGTTGCTTTCAAATAAACCACCACTGTTATTTGCTAAGCATAACTTGAAAACAAAGATGAAAAAAAAAATTGTTGTTACCAAATGGTTTTCAACCAAAAGCAGTGCATTGTGCAAACACAATGAAGCTGAAAAATGCTTTATTGAAACGTCTGACAGTATAAAATGTAATAAATTATGAACTTTGTTTTTATTCATTTATAAAGGATCTTCATACTCATTCTGTGTTGTTTTTCTCCATTTAAGAGGTGTGTCATTTAAATCCTGCTCCCCTGCACCTTCGTCCTGCTTATGAGGTCTCTGTCCCTCAACCAATAATGCCAGTGGTTACTTACACTGTGACTAATGCATTCTGGGGAAAAAAATGGAAAATCATGCCAATCCCATGGGTGAGATTTTGATTGGCATTGTTCCTGCAATATACTTTTGTTCATCCGGCATGGAAAATACAGTCTAACCTGGTCATTTGGAATAGGTTCAGGCACAATGTACAATACACAGTGCAATGACTTTCAAATAGATATTGCACAGATATTGTATAGCTTGCACAACTAGTCATCTTATAGACATATATAGATATCCATCTTAATGACAGCTAGCTTGATTACGGTGCGGCTCAAGGATAATAATGATAAGAAAATTTCAACAAATTATTATTCTTATTTTTAAATCGAACATACTATCAACATGGAGTGTCGACATGCATTTATAGAATGTCCTACATTTTCATAATATCAGGAACACAAATAACAAATGCTTCAATACATAGTTGCACCATAAAGTCAAATAATGATAAATTCAGCAAAGTCTGGGTTTTCGTTGTACGGCATATTCAGATATATTGAACTAAGACATTTTTATTTGCTATATCTAATTTTATGATTGAATATTTTGACTGTAAGACGTTTGTTAGTTTATTTGCTCTAACAGTGACTCTTATCAAATATTTCTCAGGTAGAATAAAATAATCAGTCTAAAAATTATACATTGATAATTCTGAACTATGAATACCAAGTTAAAAGCAAGCAGTTACTTCACAAATCTACATCAAATATGTCTTATTTGGTAAATGAAATCTCTTGGCTGTTTGATTGATTTGTCAAATTCTGATCTAGTATGAATATCACTGAATATGTGGAAAATTTCTGGTAGCATTCAGAAAAGCTAGTTATATTTAACATTTGTAGGTAATCTGCATGATTCTATTGATGTGTATCTTTATGTTTATCCATGATAAAAGCATCAGTATGCTTTGGTTAACCGAATACAGCTACATTTCGTCATAGTACAGGTTAGTTATGATAGTATTTATAAAGATTATACTTACAAATGGCAGGATTTATTTCTTCTGCAATAAATAGATAAACATTTAAATTAAGCACTTTATTGGGATCAATGTTCAATAGAAAACCTTTAAATATGAAAATAACAATAAATAAATAACAAACAAGCTACTGTTATTATCGTTGTGCTAAATATACGTTACTATTAATATTGTTGTGCGTGACCATTTTCAGAGTCCTGGGTCATTATGGTACATCTGTTGTCATTTAAAGTGCCATGTATTGATATAATTTTTTTTTTTAACAGCTCATTTATATGTTGAAGAACTTTGTTAATGTGACTGTATTTCTTGGTCAATGTTGTGTTACAGTTACATAACAGTCAATGTAAGATATATGCATTGTGTTACATAACAGTCAATGTAAGACATATGGTCTCAGTAAATTAACACTGTTTTATGCTCCCATTTGTATCTGACAGGGATCCTATTTACTCATATTTACATGCTTCCAGTAGAGTCAAAGTGGATGACAAAGTTTGAGTAAACAGAAGATCAGCAATAACCCTTTCAAAGAACAATTTCTTACCAAAGCCGTTTATTGTCTTCAGAACAAGAGATATTTGGTCCATACTGATAAGCAGGGGAAATAAAAATATTAATATAAAAAAAAAACTCTAGCTCTGAGTGGAAATTGGAACTTGTTATCCAAGTGTTCATTGTAGTAAATTGCTTTTGCTTACCTACAGTGCAGTATGATTGCATTAGTAAAATGAAACTACAAGTCCTTCAATGTCTATTCTAATTTGTTCCTTTGTTCCTGTTTTTTTCCTCAAACCACCTTTTGGTGTATAAACCCAGTTCCTGAAAACAAATCCCAATTTATGTTTCTTGGCTTGTCCTATTAATTTATATACATGTCTTATAAAAACTGAGAAAAGCGTGGTTTGGATCATTCACAAGTGTCAGACTTTGATGCTCTAAAAAGGATGTTGCGCTTCATGTCATGCTTTTTTGTCTTAGTTCCACAGCATCCCGCTAAACCTCTGAGACTTCGCTTCTGACAGGAATGCGTAAATCCAAAGTGTACTGGCAGAAGCGGTAAAACATGGACCAGCTGGCCTTCTGTTTTATGAAGAGCCGCAGTTTGTCTCGGAAAGTCTCCCCCAGGAAGCTGTAGATGATGGGGTTGAGGCAACTGTTGGAGAAGGCAGCCAGGTTGACGACGTGGCCGGTGAGGGGATAGTCATGCCAAAGGGTGGCAGCACTACGATGCAGGGGGTCGGCGGTGCCCTGCAACAGCTGGATGCTGATGAAGACATTCTCAGGGAGCCAGCAGATGAAGAAGACGAGAACGACGACTACAATCATGCGCAGGGCCTTCTGCCTGCGAGGCCAGAGGCCTCGGTGCTTCTGTGCCCGCATGAGGATGCGCACGATCAGGGAGTAGCATAGCCCAATGATGGAGAAGGGTACCAGGAATCCGATGGTCACTTCAAGCCACTGGATCTCAAAGACATTCGCAAAGCAAAAGTGCACTTCTCCCGTGTGCTGAGTCTGCACTATGGTGAAGGGCAGCAGTGTGGCCAGAAGGGAAGCCATCCAGATGAGGCTACAGCTAACCTTAGCGTGCTGCATCGTCCTTAGGGGGCAGCGACTCATGGTGCTGGCCAGGGCCACATAACGGTCAAAGCTCATCCATGTCAAGAAGAAGATGCTGCTGTACATGTTGACTTGGAGGAAGAGGGACATAAAGGTGCAGAGGATAGCAATGTCGTAGTACTTTTCATTCAGGTTGAAGACCTCGATCAGGGAGTCTGCCACTAGGATGAGGTCGGCCACCGCCAGATTTACGAAGTACAGGTCTGGGATGGTCATTTTGTCCCGGTGATTTAGGTTAACCACTAGGATGAGTATATTACCGATGAAGCCGATGGGAAAGAGGAAGATGGTGTACAGGCAAGAGAGGAACAGGCTGATGATGTAGAACTGGTATGTGTCTGAAGTCTTTGCCAAACCAGTTGTATTGAAGCTCGAGGAAGCATTCAGTTTCTCTGTGTTGTTCTCGTGAATCTGAATGAGAGACGATGGCCACGCTTCCATGCTGATCATTTCTTGGGCTTGCATGCCCTGAATGGCAGGTAGCATGTCCGGTAGCTGCCACTACATCTTGTTGCCGTAAAAAAAACCCAGTTCTTTAGCTAAACAGGGCTTCTCATCTAAGCGGTATTCACATTATTGAATTATTTATACCTCTGCTTTGTTTATCAGTTAATCAATCTCTTAATTAGCCTACAGTCCATCACTTGATATTAAATGAGCTGGACAAAGCAATCCAGAAAGAAGTACATCTAGGGTTTAATCATGCCGCTCTTATCTGTAGGGACTCACATGACCTGTATGATGTCCTCAGGTACTCTTTTCCACCATTTGGACACTTGGCTTTCTGCGAGTCCCGCTACGAGCGCTGGCTTCTTCAGACTCTGCCATTAGCATGTTAATTCAGAGCCACAGCTGCTGATGTTAACAGTGTGACACCTGAGCTGGAAAGGAAATAGGAGCAAAAGGTCATTGTCTAAAAAGTCTGTTAGGTGCTTTTGTGTACATTTGCATTGCCTGTCTGGAAGCTTTTGTTGCCACTTGAGGTACTTTAAGTATATAATTTCAGGTAATAGGCCTCCTATAACATATTATATTCTAGTGTTAAGTGAATAGTGTTATGAGGTTGAGTTGCTAGCACTGTGGTCCAGCTGGTTCTTCTCCTGTAGTCTAAGGGCACAGGGCTCTGGTGAGGAAATCACAACAGACTCATGTGACAATGCGAGTATTTATATGCCAGCCCTACCCTTACTTTCAAGGGTGTAACATTCGTGGGGCTGGGTGTGGGGGAGTAGAGGTCTCCAACCATTTTGTGATTATTTGGAGGGGGGGTGGGGGGTTATATTGGCTGGTTTTGATTTTTGGGGGGAATTACAACCCCCCAACTCTGGTTATTTACGCCCATGCTTACATTCTATCATAAATCATCTACAGTTTCATTGAAGCCTCTCAGTCACACACATGTTTAACTAAAAGAAGTTCTAGTTCATTTATAAAGTTCATAGAAATTATAGAATTGCACTAAATTCCAGGCATGTGTGGGTGGGGGGTGAGTCATAGGTTTCTTACATCCAGTTATTATATCTTATTATTTCAGCTAGATGATGGTAAGGTGGCTGTCAGTTTTAAAATGCAAGGCGGGAGCTTAAACAGATGCATTGAACAGGGCTGCTGAAATCCTCTTTCAATCCCGCGTCATGGTCACATATAAATAGGCTTTTTAAATGACATGAGGGTTAGAACCTCATTAAGTGTCACGATTAATTACATTTGCATGTCTTGTCGGAGTTAAAACACATGTATAAAAAGACAGTCTAACAGTGACTAAACCATTTTCTCTTCAGCTTTCTATGTCACTCTACAATATCCGAAGTAACATTTCGCTTTACCACAATAGATGCCAGTTTTTGAATGATTTTTTTAATCGCCAAAGGTATATCAATCAATAAGTGAATCAGTCAGAAATAAATCGTTTCTGGATCCTTTAAGAATTATATCTCACCTGTTCCCATTACAGATAGCTCATGTTTAAATTTTTATACTGTTTTTCCAGTTCACTTATGAAGAATTTAATCATAACTAGTACGTGCCGGTTATTACGGTTATGCAGTTATATTCTACAGTATTTTTAAATGACAAAGACAGTCTACTATGGGGCGCCGTTTGTAAAGTTACTATACATTTTTGTACTTGCCACTTTTTCAACGTTTAGTGCAAATTTCAGTCAATTGTGTTGTGGATGATTAGATTTTTTTTGCCGTGTAGATTACTTGCAAAATTGTTCATCATATGTAAATATAAATGGTATGTCTATATATAGATATTAAATGTAAATGTCAAATATAAGTGTTAAATGTAAACTATAAATGTTAAATATAAATGTTAAATGTAAATATGAATGTTAAATATAAATCTAAATGTTAAATGTAAATGTTAATACATTACACTTTTGGTTACGGGTGTTAGCTTCGCTGCTGCTATTAACACGAATGGCACATTAGCGCAGACAAAGGGCTGCATACG
>JABFEA020000048.1:9689337-9704117 GCA_019775915.2 Cyphomyrus plagiostoma | reverse complement strand
CCCCCCCCCCCCCCCCCCCCCCCCCCCCCCCCCCCCCCCCCCCCCCCCCCCCCCCCCCCCCCCCCCCCCCTCGTTGTATGCCGCCTTAACTTGCAAAACATCTCTCAATAAAAGCCATTTAAGGCATTCTGAATGCTTTTAACTCTAAACAACATCAGACAGTACACCTCACCAATTTAGACGATATGGTGAAGTGAGTTGACTGAGTTCAGCCATGTAGGTAGAGGATTTAATATGTTTGCAATTTAAAAACGTAAGTGAAAACAATTTGTAAAAATGAATGAGTAGAGATCGTGACACAGAGACCTGTCCAGGTCTGACCTTTTGGGACAGGACACAGGCCTCCGGGGGATGGGCTGTGGGCAGAGACCTGGACAGGTCAGGCCTTTTGGGATGGGACACAGGCCTCCGGGGGACGGGCTGTGGGCAGAGACCTGGACAGGTCAGTCCTTTTGGGATGGGACACAGGCCTCCGGGGTACTGGCTGTGGGCAGAGACCTGGACAGGTCAGTGCTTTTGGGATGGGACACAGGCCTCCAGGGGACGGGCTGTGGGCAGAGACCTGGACAGGTCAGGCCTTTTGGGATGGAACACAGGCCTCCGGGGGACGGGCTGTGGGCAGAGACCTGCCCAGTTCTGGCCTCTGGAGATTGGCACAAGCCTACGGGGGAGGGGCTGTGAGGGAGAGACCTGCTCAGATCCAGCATTTCGGGATGGGAAACGGGCCTCCGCAGGATGGGTTGTGAGGAAGAGACCTGGACAGGTCAGGCCTTTCAGGATGGGACACAGGCCTCTGCAGGATGGGTTGTGAGGCAGAGACCTGGACAGGTCAGGCCTTTTGGGATGGGACACAGGCCTCCGGGGGACAGGCTGTGAGGCAGAGACTGAGAGGGGGGGTGGCTGTTTTCCATGCACTTCACAAGATAAACACGCTCCTGAGCTGAGCCTTGCAGTTCTCAGAAGGATTATGGTGATGGAAATAGGCTAAAGGAACAAGCCTGTGTCAGCATACTGTGATGCAAGCTTTTTGCTGATTTATCCTGGTATCGGCTACAAATATTTTGTGGCACACATAATATGAACTTAGCTCCACTGCAAATAAAAATCAAAACATGTTTTTGCATGAGATTTCTAATACTTGAAAGCCAAAATGTATCTAATGACTCCAGTGGTGTGGAACACTGACCTTCAGCTCTTGTGAACAAATTAATTTATTTCAACAGACTACTGATCATGGTAGAAAAAGAGAAATGTGCCTATGTGAAAAACTATTTCTTTTTGAAAGAATTACATTGAAATACATTTAATTTTATAATGTTCTGAAGATTTCAGGAAATGCATTAGGGTTCATCTAAGCCTGGCTCTTTATATGGCGATTCCCTGACAGGAAAGCCGTCTGCCTAATTGTAGTTGTTTTTGTTGTTGCGTGCATTAATTAAAAGCCACAGTGCACCGGTGTGGATGCTCTTGCCTCATAACTGCTTAAGCCGCAGTTGCTGTATTCACACGGCAGATCTAAGTGGCCACTGAACAGTGGTGCAAATCACTAGTTTCTGCGTCACGTGACCTTGTTTCCCAGAGACCTTCAACTGAACTACTGTGAAGCCAACGGTCACAATTTTTGTTAATTACGCCTCCAGTTGAAGTCAGGCTAAAATAAAATACAAATATAATGTAATATAATTGCTAAGAAAAATTAATTGTGCTTAAATAGAAGCATTTCAGTTTTCAGAGGTAATCATATGTATTAACTCTGTTGTCTGTGTGTGGGTGTGTGTGCGTGTCTGTGTGGGTGTGGAGAGCTTGTATATTGTGTGGTTTGTTTTTCTTCTCCAATCCAAAACCATGCAGCTGGGTAAATTTGTATCTCTAAATTGCCCATAGTGTGTATGCCTTGCATTGGACTAGCATCCCATCCAGGGTGTCCCCTGCCCTGTGTCCTGTGATGAACTGGCATCGTTTCCATACTATATTCCTGCCTTGTGCCCTGTGCTGCCTGGAATAGGCTCCGGTCCCAATGATTCTAACCAGGATAAGCTTGTAAGGTGTTAGAAGATGAATGGATAGATGGATGCACTACAGAACACATATCTGGTATTATTCCTATGAAACACTTCCAGTTAAGCCGGAACTGGATATTTCATGTCTGTTCCTCCAGACGCCGAACAGGTGACCAGGCACAAGTGGGAGCACTAAGGCGGTGGTCAGCTGGATGGAGATTCTACCGCCCATTAGAGTTCTAAGCGAAAGGGTGTTCATGACCAGGAGGAGGATCTGCGTAAATGTTGGAGCTCTAAGCAAAAGGGTGCTTGGGAACAGGAGGAGGATCTGTGTAAACGTTGAGCCTGGGTGATTGAAGACCATGGGACCTGATGGTCCTGCTTCTCTTACTAACCACCGTTTTGATGAGGAGCCCAGCACTGATCCATGGACCTCTTTATTTCTTTAAAATCCCTTTTCATGTTTCATTGTATAACCACCCAATTAAACACCAGCCTCTCTGGACTGTTCCTTGTGAAGGAGCCATTATCTAGTGCATTTATTTTCAGGCCATATATTTATGTTATTCGGAATTAAATATCTGTGACATTTAGTGTCACTCAGTGATCCGTGTTATGAATGGAAATCCAAGCATGCATTCAGGACCATGTGGCTCGCGTCACAGATTTCCCGCACGTCTGTTTATATATTTGCCTTCGAAATCTGACTGTAATAAGTATCTGCAGTAGCTTGGCAACACGTTTCAAAACAGACAAAACCTGAATACTAAGTCATGTCAGTAAAACTGAAATGTTAAGGGCATTGGAGCGAGTTTGATATTGGAGGGCACAACTCAATAATTAAATTGCAAAGGTCTTTTTGGGAGGAGGGGGGCAAATTAAGCCAAATTAAATATTCCAGGGATACAGGCCTCCCCACCCCCCAGAGTCCTATGACCCTGACTGCATATGAAAGTTTTGAAGCTGATAAGTCTGTTAAATATTCCATATTTCATCTCCAAGGTTTTATTTTTTACCATGAATTCTTTTTTTTCCCCCATCAGTCTGATCTCCGATCAGCCAGAAACAATGTTCATATTTTCGTGGCCTTGATTCTGAGACCTGCAGACCTGCACGAGCTAATTAAAGAGTACATTGACAGAGGGTAGCAAGTGAGTCAAACAGGTAGGGCGTGAATACATCTCGTTTGGCAGCTCTGACTCTTGGAGAAAAAAAACAGCACATTCTCTGGAACAAAAAGCTAAGACTAGAACTATGTACACAGCAAACACTTGGAAATATAGGGAGGAGATCTTTGCTCAAATCAATAAGCGTTTGTACTGTAGAATGGCTGTTATTGTTTCACCCAATCCGTACAATCTACACATATTGTTAGCATTGTTCTGCTAAGTTCCATGACCTTACAGTAGGAGTGAAAGCCTCCCCAGAATGCCAACAATACTGGCATTTCAGCAGGATGGGGGGGTTGTGTCTGGGAGTGAGGTGGCGTGCAGTGGGTTTGGCCGGGTGGCACAGGGCCGGCTCTGCCCCATGTAAAGGTCTGCTGTCTGAGCCCAAGGCCACGTCCTTTGGGACCTTATTTAATGTAAACATGAAGCCTTTCTACCGGCATGTTCAGTTATTTCGGGCTAAAGGAAACATAACCAAAAAAATCACACCCCTTCGGGGAAAAACCACCCGCAGCATGTCTTCTGCTATAATCGGCAGACTGACTCAGAGAGGTGCGGAGCCCAGCGGCCCGGAGGAGAGAGGGGGCATTTTCCTACAGCACCACTGTCTGTGCTCTCTGCACTGCAGCAAATGGGCAATGAGGGCTAATGGTCCTCTGACATAAATACTGCTGTGCTTCTGGCACTTTTACAAGTATTATCATTAAAACTAAAAAATATGCTTGGCGCCACTTACACAAACACCATGTTAAAGTGGAAAAAAAAAGATTTCACATGACAAGACAAGTCAGGGAAAAAAAACACTGAGGGCGGTTTCCATCAAGGAAAGTCAAAAACAGTGTATTTAAGATTGAGGAAAACAGACTGGAATAACATTGCTGTTTTATTGGTTGATCAGTCTTTGACTCAGCATATGTAATTTAGGTTATATATCTAAATATATCTCTGAAAACAATACTGTATATTTATCTCAAAATACACTATATATAATTTAAGCACAGACATACACAAGTTCATACATACGACTGTTTACATCTCAAAACATCCTTTGAAAATGTCAATATACCTGTATTAAATTAAATATAACATTGAAGCACTATTAAAATAGTATAAATCAGGCTCTCGTTTTTTACGCTTACTGCTACCATACAGCTAACCTTCCCAACCTCTCACATGGATCCTGACTAAAGCTGACACCAACATGCTGGAGTCTCTCTTCATAATTTTGTTCCTTTTCACCCGCCACTGAACGCACCCCTGCGCAGACATGTTCACATGTCAAAGCGTAAGGCTGTAATATCTGAGACCCAACGTCAGCATATATGTGGGGCTGTAATCAAATGGACTTTGATCATACTTCAAACAATGATTAACAAGACCCTTCCTGAAAGCTCTCAATAAAACCCAAACGATTAAAAATGTGTGTTTATACATGTCTGCTGTTTTATGTGGGTTTTTATGCACTAGCCGGCCTACATTCAGCTATGGCAGGTGATCGATTCCCTTAGTATCCAGAGGAGGGCGCTTCCTCAGCACCTGGAGCCTGGTATCAGTTTGCTGTGCGGCTTCCAGACTTCACACTCACACCGAAGATCATTCTGAGCCGGATACAGAGACTGAACACTTTCTGCAGGGTTTGCATCGTGATACTGGGAAGACCCATTTTACTGGTGTGGCTGTGAATCTTTTAGCTGGAGACAGGCCTGTATGTAGCAGACCCACCTTCCCGGCCGCGCATAGTGACACCGTTCAGGACTCGCTCAAAACAAACACACCGCACACTCGCACTCTATAAGGAAAACAAGCAAATATTATTATGACATCTGTGACCCCCCTGGCTCCAGTCAATGTCAACAATAAAAGATATGCAGAGTGCTCCTCCCCCCCGGGAATCTGCAGCATTCCCGCTTAACACAACACTATAATAATTTTATAACACAATCATAATTTGATCATGTTTTATGTAATGCCCTTAAATGGAAACTGCAGTGTTAGTTTTACAGTAATATGTATAATGCATACATCATGTGCAAAAATTTATTTTTCTTGCCAGTGGCTTTGAGGACCACAGAGAGAACTTTGTGGTTTAATATGGGACATCTCAAGACAAAAACAAAGAAATAAAAATAAAATATATAAAATATAATAATTGTTAATTAAATTAATGTTAACTTCATAAGAAGAGCCAGTGTTCCCGACGTCATGTAACAACCTCAAGTCTATGTTTTCACCGCGCATGCAGAAGTAGAATCGCCATGGTAACAGGGAGGGGTGACACGGGGCTTGCTTGTCACTCACAAGACCACCTGCTGCAGCCCCGGGGGTTCGTGGGTACATGTGCGCTCTGCACACTGCAGCCTCCTGAGGAGCCTCTGAAGCTTGAGTGAAAAGGTCCTGTTCATCTGCCTGTAAAGTAACGGTGTGGCAAAGCTGCTGGAGAAAGCCAGCAGCACAGACAGACCTCTGAGGAAGTTGAAAGCTACCACTGGCCTTGTGACATAGGTCCCCTGCATCCTGGAGATAGTGTGGACCAGCAAGATTATGTAATAGGGCGTCCACAGGATAAACTGCATCGACACGGCAACGAGGAGCAACCGGTATACAGAGGGATCCAGCCTCCCCAGATCCTGGTCCAGATGTGTGGGCTGTTTACGGATGCGAAAGATGAGGACAAGGGCGTAGGAGGCGGCGGCGGCCGGAACGACGTAACCGATCAGCAACATTATGGTGTCGGCCACCTCCTTGTTCTGCATCTTCGAGCACTCGACGATCTTAGTGGAGACGTGGTTGCAGACGTAAAAAAGCAGCGAGGAGAAGCTGGTGAGGACAGCGCCGCCCCAGAGGAACCCACACACATGCTTGGTGTTGTAGACGCTGGACATGTAGGTGCGCGGCAGGGCACGCTCGATGTAACAGTCCAGGCTGAGCAGAGTGGCGGAGTACATGATCACCAGAGACGAGATGTTGAAGAGGATGAGCAGCGTGACGTAAACCTCGTCGCTGCAGCGCCACAGAGGCCAGCGGGAGAACTCGGGTCCCAGGAGCTGCAGGGGCCCCACCAGGCCCAGTACCAGGCTGGCCAGGGCCATGTTCACGAAGTAGACATCGGGCATGGTCATGGAGGCCTTGTTGGAGAGGTTCACGGCCACCACCAGCGCGTTGTAGCAGAATCCCACAGGGAAGAAAATGAAAAGGTAGGTGAAGGAAAAGACCGACAAGGAGAGGCCCAACCACTGGCAGAGCTGCAAGTCCGCTGTGCTGCCTGTGCCGTTGGCAAACGCACAGCTCCACATAGCGGCTGCCCCTCAGGCTGCGGGTCCAGGCGCCTGATCCAGCTGCAAAAGGAGAAGAACGTCAGACATGTGGTTTGCAATGATCACCACAGCATGCCGTCTGGACTGTAAGCACACTGCAGGCTGGTGTGGGCCTGCAGGACAAACTCATTCATGCATACATAAACAGACGGTAAGGCTGGTTCGTCCTTCTCCACACGCGGACGAGTCCGCTCGAACATCTACGACGTGTTTGACGTCATCATGCACCTCTGTGGACGAATGCCTGCTGCACTGCAAACTTGTCTCCATACATCGGGGCACCCATGGCTCTGGACACACTGGGCATGATCAGTTCACTAGCTTCCACTTCAAAATTCACACTGGATGCCAACGGCGAGCATTGGGTTTGCAGACCCTGCAATCCTGTATATAATAAATCTGTTGGCCCCTGGCAGATGGGAAGACGGCCCCCAGCAGTCGGACCATGGACACCTTGTATCACTTTTGTGTTGAATGTAAGTCAAAAGAAACCATGATAGAAAGGAATTATTCTATTTGTGTGCTTTGGGACAGGTATATCAATCTTTAAAATTATTAATAACAGCAATAAATATTTGTTATGTTTTTTAAACACATAATGGCTTACTGTTCTTTTGCCATATTTGAAAAACAAAATGATGTCCAGTACTGCATATCAATCACTGCAGAAGACTATCTGAGCTACTCAGCTGAGGATGCAAGAAACTACATTACATAGCACTCAGGCACAGACTAAGATATGCAGGGCAGTCATAAATCACTAAATAGAGAGATGACATAAAGGGCATTGAAACCGGCAACGAGTTCCGAAATCTAATTATTGGTGGAGTTTTCAAAGTAAAGTTCCAAAGCATTTAATGCCTGACCATCTGCAGGGGAACGCACCAGACTGACTGCAGGGGAACTTTGTCATTCTTTTAATTCTGTATAATAGATAAGATTGATCTGCTGGCTATATTTAAAAATGAATTAAAACCATGCTGTAGACATGCTGAAACTTTGATACCTCTTTTAAATGCAGTTGTCACCCATCCCACATTTCACAATAATGTCCCATTTTGAACCAATCTGAAATGTTATTTTTCCCATATGTTTTGGCTGTACAATCGATCCCCCCACTTAGGAACCCGTGGAGGGGGGTGGGGCTGTAGCATGCTGTCACAACATGGCATGACGCAGCTGGGAAAAGGAGTGGATGATCCAGTAGCAGCTCACAGCTAGCAGGAAAAAATAACAGTAGAATCTAAGACATTAATAACAACACAACCAGGGAAACAGAACTTACCAGGAAACAAGGTCAGGAAACGAGGTAACATTAGGAGCAAGAACAGGCAAGGAAACAGAGCAACAAACACACAAAGAACATAGCACAGTGATCAACTGAGGAAAAGGATGCAGGCAGGCAACCGGGCTAACGAGGGGGAAGATGTGACACATGAGACACTTAACCAATAGCAAGGACACATGGAAAACAGGCAACAGGTGGGGCAACTTACCTTAATGAACACAGGACTAGGAGCTCCACACTGAAATGAAGAAACACTAGTCACACACTGGGAATTACTGCACTAAGAATAAATAACATTGAACCAAAATAAAAACAGGACGTGACCAGATACACGCAGAGCAAACATAGGACCAGGAAACCAAAACAGAACATAATACATGGGGTCAACAGAAACCCAATTAATGCTAATAACAGGTCTAGATTGAGGCCTCAAACCCACAACCATACAGTTAACAATGTCTGAGCTGGATACTCAACCCCTCTGAGCAAGAAAACACAGGGACTTAGAACTAAAAAAAGGAGGGAAAAGGATGGCCAGCAACACCTGCTGGCCAAACGGGGACTGAACACATAAGACAGAGATGGACAATACGACAGAGAGGGAAAGGCGGAAGGACCAGCAATACCTACTGGCCAAATAGGAAAAGGTCACAGAGGGTGGGGTCAGACGGGTGCTGACCCTGACACGTCCCTTATTGCTTCAAATTGAAAGCATAAGTCCTACTTTTAAGTGATGAATGAGCTGAGAAATCCCTCATCATCCTCCATGAAAAGAGGCTGATTGTCCAGCGCAGTCACCTCCATTATTTTAGTAGCTGCATTTTTAGGGGGTGACACCGAGGCAAACACTGTTACACCTCTGGGAGCCAGGTTCGAGTCTCTGCCAAGGCTCTGTGTGTGTGTTCTTTGCATGTTCTCGTGTCATCGTGGAGTTTCCCCACAGTCCAAAAACATTCTGAGGTTAACTGGAGTTCCTAAATTGCCTGTAGGTGTGCACGTGTGAGTCTGCCCTCTGATGGTTGCTCCATAGCCTCCAAGTTGGGATTTGGGCCCCCCCTGACCCAAAATACAATAAGCAGTTAGTGAAAATGGATAGATGGATAATTAGCTCTGATGTTATTATCTCTGATCATTATCTAAAGCAGGGGTGCCCAACTCCAGTCCTGGGGGGCCAGAGCCCTACACATTTTTGGGATTCCCCTCATTTAACATGACTGATTCAACTCCTTGTGCTAATTACCACACAACTCTTGAGCTGAATCATTTATGGTGGAACAGGGAATTTATAGTTGACATCTTTTTGTAATAATCTGGGATTTGAGTGTCTAAACCCACAAATTACTCAAGAATAATAACTAATATTTGTTTGAGATCAAATACATGGCTGAAATGAAAGCTAACTTTACAACGCCTGAAGAAAGTTATTCGCTAAGTTCATTTGAACACAATACAATTTACACCTCAATTACAGAGGTCTTGCTGTTGCATAGACCCATGAAACAAAATGTGGAAAATCTAGCTATAACAGAAGTCTCTGAAAGTGCCCTTACATACTTTGCTTTCACGCACAATGACGTAATGCCCCCAGTCCCCAGAAGGTCATTCAGCTGAGAACAACCTTTCCAGGTGACCTGTTTTCTTACTGCATTTGTAAAAGGCTGATATTGTGAAAAGTGAAAGACTCTGTGCATGGTGAGGCCTAGTCACTCCTTTGGTTTAGCACCACACGCTCCCAACCAAGTCCCGGGTCTCTTATCTCTTGCTGTGCACAACCATGACCCAAAGCAGAAATGATGAGGCCCATTCAGCGCCACGAGAAGAAGGACAGCCCAGCCTGCAAAGGCTACAGCTTGGCGACTGACTGCAATCTGCTCATCAATCATGTCACTTGTTCAGTAGACTATACTGCAACTTTTCATTCTAATGAGACCGTGGATTCCGTAGTGCAAGCGGAATCCTTGGGTTCCTTTAAATCAGAGCTAGATAAGATTTTAACAACTCTGAGCTATTAGCTAAGTTCTCCCCAAGCGAGCTTGATGGGCCGAATGGCCTCCTCTCGTTTGTATAGTTCTTATGTTCTAATGTTCTTATGTGACAAAACAGACATTCCACATTCCTAGAAATGGTCATTATATTTAAAAATACAAAACACAGATATGTTGTGGTCATTGGTAGATTGCACTATAACCTACAATTTACAGTTGACATTCCACGTACTATTTAATTGAGCGAAAACAACATACAGGCCAATGTACAGGTGAAAAATGGTGGACTTCATTTCATACTACAAAGGTAGTAGATATCTGATACTATGTCATGGCAGCAAGACTTCCTTGCATTACAGAACCATTGTCATTTTGCTGGGTGTTCAAAGTTCAGTAGTGCTGCTTGCTTACTTCTTAACCCTTTGAAATATATCTGAAACAATCCAACTTTGTAAGTATGGTATTCCACCCATTCAATGAGCAACAGCAGATTTATGGCTAAAAAAAAAAAACCTGAGAGAAGAGGTGTGTCCGCGGTGATACAGGAGTGCCGCTCTGGAAGTTCAGTGAACATGAATCTTTTTCTGACATTAGCCTTGCACGTCAGAAGTCCAGGTATCAAAGCATATCTGGATACGGCACAAGGCAGATTTCAGGAAAGAGTACCTGCCTTAGAATAATTATTACTTGACAACAAACAGGCATTTAAAGCCAAGTGAGCAATTTTTTAAAGAGTTACTTATATTATACACATATTTAATGAAACATTTATTATATTACAAAGAATTTAAATGTGTATACATCCTCTTTATTTGCAAACTTTTCAGATGAAGGAAAACTACTATTCTGACTGTACAGTATTTCATTTCAAGCAACCACTCAATGTTCAATGCAGAAACAGTGATACAAACAGTGTAAGTCAGAGTACTGCCATTTAAAACAGTCAGGTCGACTGCAGTGCTTTGTTTGCATACCTCATTTTGCAAACTTTCCTGCTATTTTAAATACCCGTACACACCCATACGTCATTATGCCGTTACACCCAGTAAATCAAATTAAACATCACCACATTGCCGATATTCGTTAATGTGTCATGTTGAAACAATGAGAAGCTGCATGCACACATTGTAATTCAACTCAAATAACACGTCTGTATTATTAACATGTTTATTACATGTTATTTTGTCTTTAAACAGGTTATGGAGAAGGGTGTTTCATGTTACACGAAGTAGTCTGCTGAATGCTAAAGTTAAACCTTAATTTTCAAAACATTCAATCAAATAGTGATCATTCTTTTGTTATTGTTCATTTTTAAGGTTTCGAATCCATATTTCACTAACACTATCGGGTTACACTGTTTGGATATACGCCCCGCTCTGATTGTCAATAAATATGAAGAAACCTGATTATAGTAAAACATCCTGAACCTGAATATGTATTTAAGGACAGTCAGATGGCCATGGACACGCTCTGATATGATTCTTATAAGTACGCACACTGTAGTTCCATGTAGGGTTCCACAAATTTGTACCTTCACCAAAACATAGAAATTACCCTCCTTTGTGTCGCCAAAAAATGCCATTGGACAGCCAGTTGTCTACATGCCTGTCACTGCAGTGGAGGTCACGGCTTCCTTTGGCTCCCAGAAGATAAGAACCATGCTGACGAAATGATCACGTTACGCTGTTTTTTCGCGATCAACCTACAGTCTTGAAATAGTTTCACTGAGTAGGACACCATAAACCTGAACATTGCGCATGGCCAAGTAGGATGTTGCTGCTGTTGTACCTTTGTGAGGGCACCTATCCTGAATTTTGAACCTTTACGCAGAACATGTTGCTGAAATAGCCTTTATGTTGTAGCTTGCTTTCTCAAAGGATAAAAGTTTATATATGATGCATTCAAAAGCAGTCATTCCAATAAAATAAAGCAAGCAAAAAAAAAAAAATCACGAAAATAGGAAGCAGATAATTTGTTCTAACAAACAATGACGGTAGTACACTGTCGAGATCATTCGTAACATTAGGTTCATCAAAAGGTCATTGTGGTGAAGTAATATTGTTATTTATGTAACTCATAAACAGTGAAATAATATTTCATAAGAAACGACTACATACTCATTGAAAAACAGTGTACGTTTCTTTTTTCCTAGAATAACAAACTAACATATTATGCGGAATTGCTTTGGGGCTTTTTAAAAACTTGTTGATTCTATGCTTTAGTGTCAATCTATTTAAAACGTTTTCTTATATCTTGTTGGTATGTCGAGGTGTTTTTGAATTATGTTACCACCTGTGAAAAATAACAAAAACTGCCAAATATATGTATCTGAGACCCAGACGTCCCTGGTTCAGAATACACGGTTAACAAATACATGGTCTTCAAAAACGTAAATCATTTAAATTTTAAGGCTGTAGACATATTAACCTGGATGTTTAAAACGATCTTTTCTAGGATTAAAGCCCCTATTGGCAAATACAACCTGTTAAGATACGCAATCCATCAGGTGAACTTTGCGATGTTTAGCGATAGATCCAAGATCACATTTATAAGTGTCTCAGTATGTTTCAGCATGTGGGGTAGCGCATTCAGAAGTAGCATGCATAACGAATGTGACAGCTTACTATATGTCTCCAGCACACACATGCACAAAAGAAACCCAGTCTTAAGATCCTTGACCGGTTCGGTTCAAGGCGCAGAACCTGCCAGTGGGAAGCGGTGTGTTAAAGGGCTGGCAAACTCACCTGAAATAAACGAGTCTCCCAGAGATGCTTAGAAGCATTAAGGATCCTCGGACGTTATTGACTGCATCTCCATTACTTTCTATGTCCACGATGTGGTCCAAACGGCAGAGATCCCTCCCTGTTGACTGTACTGATGAGAAATGTTGATCCGCCCGCCGTCCCATAACAGAAGTTTCGCTTCTCGCCCAGGCGGAGCGGCGCTGGCTGAGCACATGCCGCCCTCCCCCCACCGCCATTCCGGCAGCCGCATTGGCTGGCTGCCTGGGCTCCCTCGCACAGCATGGGTCGGCGGTGGATGATAGGGACTTTCTGCAGCCAGACAAACAAATAAACAAACAGACACAAATTATATAATCAATTAAAACTTACATGAGTGCTCAGAACACGATTGATGCGTTTTGAGTCACCGAGAGAATAAGTATGTTAAGTTTTGCTTTTCACAATTTCAGTGGTTTTCTACATGTGGGGAAGTATTAGGTTTTGTGTATTATTTTTGCATTTGGCATTAAAAACACGATTCCTCATTAAGCTTCATTAATAGAGAAACGTACCCTATCTTCTCAGACAAGAGTTAACCAGTTGACTAGTAGTGGGTGGATTGTGCTTGGTTGTAATTGTTCTGTGAAAAGGATTGGTATTTTATACCACACTAAAAAACAAGGTTTAATTACAAGAAGTGCATTTTTTTAATATAATTTTTGGTGGTCTATATTAAGCACGTCAACTTAGATGATTTCTTGGTTATAAGAGAAGTCTAGTGTTTATATAGAATAAAATTAAGGTTATACACCACAGACATTAATAATATAAAATGATCTGTTTTTATAAGCTAGCATTTATTTTGGATACTATATGCATAACACTGGGGATGGTGTTTGCTGGAAAGGTGCAGGTCAGGTGCCGTGCTCTAATGTCCATCCTCAGAAAACCTAGAGCCGATGAACAGGATGAGCACAGGTGGATCAGACCTTCGCAATGGACACTGGTGTTGGAAGCGTGTAACGTTGTCTCACTGCTGGCAGTAATGCGCGAGACAAAAAGGCATTTTTAGCTCTGCAATAAAAGGGTACATCCAGGTCGATGTGGGGTCTGGAACCAATCTGCTCGATTGTGGTGGAGTCTCTCCTACTCTGGTTTGTTCCCCATAGGGTGAGTCTCAGGTGGGTGTGGGAATAGGCACCAGCCTCTGGGTAACAGCAGCTGTGCAACTGTAGTGTTTCCCAGGGGCAACGTCAATGAGACAATGAGAAGACGTGTGTGTGTGTGTGCGCCTGTCTGTGATTGTGTGTGTGTGTGTGTCTGTGTGGTGTTTGTCTGTGTGTGTGTGTGTGTGTGTGCATGTGTGTGTCTGTGTGGTGTTTGTCTGTGAGTGTGTGTGTGTGTCTGTACGTGTGTGTGTGGTGTTTGTCTGTGCGTGTCTGTGTGGTGTTTGTCTGTGCGTGTGTGTGTGTGTCTAATGAGACCGTTGCTGTCTGCTGGGGGTTGTCGTCCTGACCATGATGTGCATGAATGGTTGAAAGATTACTGGAGGGATGCACCTTACTGGGATGACCCAGCTGTGACCTGACCTATGTTATTGAATGAATTTGTGCTTTGTGGACTTGGAAGCGCGTCACCACATACTGTAGGAAGCACAACAGGAATATGAGAACCCAAGGTGCTACTCAACACCGTTGGCTCTTTATGAATTTAGGAAGTGTTCATGTACTTGGCAAAAATTCTAGGTCATTTAGAGTGAGTGTGGGTCTCTGGCAAAGGTGTGTCGTCACTCCTGACCGGGATTCTCGGGATAAGAGGGGTGTCTGGTTTGGGAGATTAAGGGTGACATGTCTGCTATGATGTTATCTTTTTGCTCTAATGAGTTGTGGGCTGGTTTGGGTTTGGTTGAGTTGGGTTGGTTGGCACTGTTGCGTCACACCTTTGGGAGCAGGGTTATAGCCATAGTAACTCACATAAGTGCTTAGCAGTCAGTGAGCACATTCTGATATTGGTTCAATAGAACTCTGGTAAGAATACTATCACTCTAAAGAACTATGTCAGTAAGTAATACAATAAAAAAAGAGTATAATCCTGGAAATGCTAATCAAAGTACTTCTGAAAGAGGAAGGCTTTCAGTCGTCATTTGAAGGCACCCTATGGCTCAGCTGCTCGGACATCTGGGGAAGTTCATTCCACAGCATTACTGCCAAAACACAGAAGAGTCTAGATTGGGGTGGGGGGGGGGGGGCGCAATCTTATCCACAAAGGGCTGGTGTGTATGCAGGTTTTTGTTGCAGCTCC
>JABFEA020000048.1:9668986-9680528 GCA_019775915.2 Cyphomyrus plagiostoma | reverse complement strand
AATAATAATAATAATAATAACAAAGAATACTTGGTATATCTATAAATAAATATATGTTTTGCATTTTTATAGTAGGTCCAAAGTCTTCGCTTTTGCTGGTGTGTTTTTGAATTTGCTGGCGTGTCTTTACTTTTGCTGTTGTGTTTTTGAATATGCTAGTGTGTTTTCGCTTTTGCTGGTGCGTTTTTGAATTTGCTGGTGTGTTTTTGAATTTGCTGGTGTGTTTTCGCTTTTGCTGGTGTGTTTTTGAATTTGCTGCTGTGTTTTTGAATTTGCTGGTGTGTTTTCGCTTTAGCTGGTGTGTTTTCGCTTTTGCTGGTGTGTTTTTGCTTTTGCTGGTGTGTTTTCGAATTTGTTGGTGTATTTTGCCCTTCAGGGCTTCCGTAGTAATCAAATCAACTTGTCTTTTAAAAATGTTTTAGTTGCAACCAAGATGCCCGTAGTTAATAACTAGCTGAAACACATCATAGGCTGTAGTTTAAGCTGAAACAACTGATTTCCCACTTTTCTTATTATTACAATACACAGAGAGAAAGGCAGAGGATTTTCAGAACAATAACAACATTTAGTTAATAAATAGCTGTTAAGTAAGCTTGTATGCCTGAATGGAAGAAAGGAAGCTGTATTGAGGAAACAGGGAAGCTGTTGTTCAAACTGTGGCTTGTAAATGCAAGATGAGACTAACCAATACAATAATCCCCATTGATCCATTGTTAGCGGAAGAGAATTTTTCTCGGTCTGAAAAAAGACTTTATTGTGTAGAACAGAGAATATCCTTATTATGCTCACAAAAATCCAAACCTCAAATGTAGTGTCTGTTGCTAATTTGTACGTTTTTGTACACTGTGCACTTCTGGACATGCCGTGCTGGACGGTATGGAATAAGTGGCTGAATGTAAGTAAGGTCTGGTAGGAAAGCAGGAAGTGTGAAAGTGGAAGAAGCCCTTCCACCGCTTAACAAAGAGCCCCATGGAAATGTAAAAGCGGGGCTTTGAAGCCTGTCTGTATTTGCATTTATGTCACAGTCTGATTTATCACTGGAGCTGTACTGCAATGAGGTTTCTGAAGCAGAAAAGGACGAGATGGGCAGATGGATAAGAAGACATTGGATCAGGATGCTCTATGTGCAGAAAATGTAAATCCTGGAATCAGGAAGTGTGTGATCTCAGCCGCTCTGATATGATCCTGCTTGAATCCGTTAGGGGGCTGACATTAATAGATCCTCGGGACGGCTTTGCTGAGGCAGAACTAAAACAAACACTAGGTGTCTTTAGAGCCCTGAAACTGAAACTGCTGGGGCATTGTGTGCTGCTGCTGCTGTTCACAATGGGTTCCGGGAAAGATTAGAGCCATTTCCTCATCACAGCCGCGCTGCAGTCAACCAGGGAGGTGGCTCTGACACCTGTGAGCGTCTACCTAGCCGTTACCATGGGCCCGGAAGCTCATCTTTCAGTGAAAGTTGGCAGTGGTTTGCAAGGCCGTCCAGAGCATGTTAACCCCTCCAGGTCTGACATGTGTAGCATAACTTAGCAGAAACGCAGGGAGAAACTGGAGTCACTAACAGAGGGACTAGTCTGCTGGAACACTGTTGTCCTGTAAGTTCACTGCAGCGCCTACCTGTGACCTGTGCCTGATGTCAGCTTCCCTTTGCATGGGCGACACATTCAGGAATAGATGCAGATTGATATGTTTATCCCATCTTTTAGCAGGTCCCTTATTACCTGCTGTTATAAAGACATAAACCACAGACGGACATAATAATAAACCACAAACAGACATAAGACTGTGAATTAAATATTACATTAATGTTCTAAAAATTAATTAGCTAATAATACATTAATTTGCTAAAAAGTATCTTATTTATTCTAAAGATTAAAAATATGCGTAGCTTGGACAAAGGACCAATGAATAAATACCCAGAACACCCCATTGTGTGTTCTACATCTCACTGTACAAATATGTGCATCTTATTTGATACAAAGGATCAACAAAGAATAAGTTCTCTGAATGGGATATTAAATAGACTAACGTTTACTAAGTCTTTTTATGAACAAGTAAAAGAAAATGTCATTAGGTGTCAAAGATGGTATTAAAAATCAAATGGTGAAATGGAACCTTTTGATAACTGCAATACATGGTAACAAATGTTAATATACTGAGGTTTAGGTAATGTAATTAATGTCTTTGGTTAATGCACATATTGCCCGGCGCCAGAGGACCTTTTTCCACTAGCAGCATCTGGGGCTCCTTACTGAAAAGAGCACCATCACGAAATGTGGGTACACCTCCTACAGCGACATGCAATGCAACACCTCTTAACTGTATTACTGCTTTGGAAATAAATATGCAATTGACAGAAATAACAATGTGTTGTTTTATTTTAAAGAAAAAAGTTACAAAGTGAAATAGTGCTTAAGAGAAAAAAACATTAAGTTAAATGCTGCTTTTCACAGCCCTGTTTCTAAAATAAAGTTGGGATGCGGTATAACATAAATAGAAGCAGAATGCAATGATTTACAAATCATATAAACCCATATTTAGTTTAAAATCGAACAACATGTGAAATGTTGAAAATATATTTTTTTTTATTACAAAAATATGCTCAATTTGAATTTGATGCCTACAAGACGTTTCAAGAAAGTTGGGACAGGGGAGTGTTTACCACTCTGTCGCATCACCTCTTCTTTTACCAAGACTGTAAACTTTGGGAACTGAGGAGACCAGTTGTTTGAGTTTTGAAAGTGAAATATTGTCCCATTTTTCCCTGGTATATGATTTCAGCTGCTCAAGTTTGGAGTCTCCTTTGCCATATTTTTTGTTTCATGATACACTGAATGTTTTTAGTGGGTGACAGGTCTGGACTGCAGGCAGGTCAGTCTAGCATCCAGACTCTTCTACTACGGAGCCACGCTGCTGTAATATGTGCAGACTGAGGTTTGGCATCGCCTTGCTGAAATGTGCAAGGTCTTCTCTGAAAAAGATGTTGTCTGTATGGCAGCATATGTTGCTCCAAAACCTGTATATATCATTCAGCATTAATGGTGCCTTCCCAGATGTGCAAGCTACCCAAGCCATGGGTACTAATTCCCCCCCACACCATCACGGATGCTGACGTTTGTACTGTTTGCTGATAACAACCTGGATCGTCCCTCTCCTCTTTAGCCCAGAGGACATGGCGTCCATAATTTCCAAAAAGAATTTGAAATTTGTATTACCACAGGACAGTTTTCCATTTTGCTTCAGTCCATCTTAAATGTGTTTGGACCCAGAGATGCCAGTGTTGTTTCTAGATCATGTTTAGATATGGTTTCTTCTCTGCATGATAGAGTTTCTTCCTGCATTTGTGGAACTCGTTGTATTTACAGTATCCTGGGCTAAATGTAAGTGAGCAAAAATGAAGGCTATTTAAACTGGGGTACCCTGAACCACAGCGCCCTCTCCGGCTGTTCACGTGCATACACACTCACCAACTCTCACTCTGCCCTTCTGTTTCACAAGTTGCACTGGTGCATCTGGTTTTAAAATTTAGCTGCATCTCCAAAAATGTTTCCAAAATGCAAGTAAATGGTGACAGTCTGGAGCCCTGTATTGACTTGGCACAGTGTGTGGGACTGCTGGGGGTCGCCATCCCATTCCGTCTGCCCCCCTCTTCTGTGCCCTTTCCTGTTTTTAATAGGCATTAACCCTCTCCATCTCGCTGACTGGCTTGGGGGATGCATGGGCAATGGTTCAGCAAATGACTAGAAACTTGATTTGTTTGGGAAAAAAAGTTTCTTCAAACAAATAGTTCAAACTATTTCCTCCTTATCTGCCCGCAGCTTTTTTTCTTTTTGGCTAAATCAGGTGCCCCCTGTTCTAATATGGCCACACCTTTAAGTTAAAATGGTGACAGTGAGGTCTCTTGTTTCACACTGGCGTTGATGTGACCTGTCAGCACTACATGTGCCTGTCTGTGTTCATGCATGTGTCTCTCCTGTGTTCTTTAGGCCATCTGTCTTTTTTTTGTGTGTGTTTTCACTAATAGTTCTTGAAAAAAAGATGAAAGACTTTAGCTAAAAAAGAAAGCGGTCGGGAAATCTCTCATCAAGGGGGCCCAGAGATACCAGCGCTGGTTGGAACCCTTCATCTGCTACTCTGCTCCACAATGAGGGTCTTTCTCTTTTCATCTGATAGGACTCAGACATGGTACGCTGTTCTTGTATTGACGTATGCAAACTCATGCAAGCAGGACATACGTTCATGGGCATCCCATATGTGGAAACATACCGACTGCGTTACATGGATGTGCTGTCTGCCCATCAACTCCCAAATGCTAATTGTCCTACTGTACATAGCTGTTTTTATGATTTAATTGGCATGTTCCAGGAGTTTTTCAGCTGTTTTTTTCTGTGTTTGTTGACGGCGCACTTGACTGCTTTAAGCACGACTCTGGCTCTGTCACGTCACGCAGGCAGATCTCGACTGCTGGAACATGGAGGGAGCTGACCTTAAGGACCATGCTGTCTAACTCAAACAGACGTGTCTAATGAGCTCACCGTCACACAAAAATATGGCTCTTCTGGCTGTTCTCCTCACAAACCCCTATTATAGAGCAGACAGTGTTTCTAGTCTCAGTGATGGGTTAAATAAACTCAGCTCCGCTGCTCACACAGACTCACTCTGATGAAAGCAGTAGCTTAGAGAGGAATGTCAATGAGGCCGTCTGTGAACTCAGCTCGCCTGCTGTGGCACATTAAGTGTGCATTTTGTTAACTCAAAAAATCTTAATTTCGGTAGCATGTACAGAATTTTAAAGCTCATTTATGTAATCATATTTATTTAGCCTCACAAATGGAAATGTTCAAACAGATTAGAAAAATGTATGTTTGTTAAAAATACCTTGAATAAAAGATTAAATGTTTAGATATGAACTATGACATTTTCTTAACCAATGTATCAACTTATATTGTATGTACTGTGTGTCAAGTCAAGTCAAGTGGTTTTTATTGTTATTTCAGCAATTTTCAGTGATACAGTACATAGTGAAACGAGACGACGTTCCTCCAGGGTCATGGTGCTACATATAACACTGCATCAACACAGGACTGCATACAGTGCACGTGTGCAGAAAGTGCAAACACTGCAAAAACAGTGCGACACGTTCAGTGCAATGGGTTCTGCAAAACGTTCTTGAGGTAGTAGGGTGTATAAAGGGTGTATAAAGGTGTGTGCGTGTGTGTGTATGTGCATGTGTGTATGTTCAGTCCGGTCTCTTATTGGTAACTCTCACATGTTATTCTGGAAATAGATATCCATAGCTGGTGCCAAACATTATCTAACTTAAAATTCTGAATGGAGGTTTTAAGACAAACTTGTCAGACTGGTTGGCAAACAAAGAAGTTTATGGTTCTGTGTAATCGTGTTTACCTCATATTCCTATTGAACTCTATGTGTAAACAGGAGGTGTGGATTTACACCAGTTTCAAGACTCGTTAATTTTTAAAAATTTAATAACAAAATGTTCTCCAATTTAAAAATGTATTATCCCAGCAAACTTACATTCACTATCTAGTGCAGTAAGGGGTAGTACAGTGGCACAGTGGTGCAGTGATTAGCACTGCTGCCTTACACCTCTGGGACCTGGGTTTGCGTCTCCTCCTTGGTTGTGGAGTTTGCATGTTCTCCCTGTGTTATCATGGGTTTCTCCTCCACAGTCCAAAAACATGCTGAGATTACCTGGAGTTCCCAGGTTGCCTATAGTTGGGCTCCTGTGAGCGAATCGCTTGCATCTGCCCTGTGGTGAGGTGGTGCCTTGTCCTAGGCTGCCCTCCTCTTCCCTGCTGCTGTGATAAGCACCAGACCCCCCTGTGAACCTGAATAGGACAAACTGAATGACTGGCTCTAATGCAATAAGATCAGTACAGCCTTGTATGCAGTGCTGTGCTTCCTAGTGTAAGGTCTCAGCTTATCACAGTGCTATATTAGGTAAGCAGTTACAGAAAATGGCCACCACCCATATGCCTCACATCTCTGTGGTTCAGGGCTCAAATCCTGCCCCTGCATTTTCCCAGTGTTCATGAGGGTTTCCTGTTTTTGGGATGGGACCCAGGCTCCAGTGGTAAGGAGGAAGATCAAATAAGCAATCCATGGTTCAAGCTAAAGGCTATTGCTGATCTTATCCCATGGGTGTCTGATGCCAATGTACTGATTGCAGACAGAGCAGCATGTTTGCATTCCAGTATGCATCCATTACCAAAATGCATTTCCTGGTGAGGGTCATGGTGGCAGCTTGCCAAGTAGGTCAGAGCAGACCTTGCTTTCAGAAGCTGCGGACTTCAGCTCCTTCCAGGGAACCCCCAGATGTTCCTAAGCCACCTTCAAGATGTAGCTCCTCCATCACGTCCTGGGTTTTTCCTGAGGCCCTTTCCTCTGACAACTCATCAGGTAGCATCCATATTATATACCCAAAACACCCTAACTGTCTTTTTTTGATCCAAAGGAACAGCTGCTATGTTCAGTTCCCTTCAAATCTCCTAACAAGGTCATGGCTGCCTAGGAGCCTTCATTTTGGCCACAGTGGTGCTGGAGGTGATGAGAGAGATGTAGTTTAATCGATAAACCACAAGGCTGAAAGAACAATATCATCTGCAAATATCAGCCCAAAAATCCCAGAGACCTTCCAGACACAACTGCACTTTAATATCTTATACATCAAACTTGAAAACCAGAGTAGAGACAGCACACACTGCTGTCAGAAAGACCCTCTTGAAATAACTACAAATTCCCGCTAAGTACATGAACACAGCTCACAACAGACGGGACAGTACGGGAGCTGAATATTACACAGTAGTAGTCTGCATTCCCACTGCTTCTTCCAAAGTACGTCTTACGGGATCTGACTGCATCATTTTCCAAATCCATAAATCACATGTAGAAATGTTAGCATACTGCCACCAACCCTCACACTTTCAGCGGCCTCCTGTTTGGAGACCGTGCTAGAATCTGTGTTTTGCGTTTTGAATCCCAGCTTTGAATGTCATGTGGTGTTTCTCGCAGAACATTGTCTTTCCCAGGGAGTTTAGAAGTACAACCATCTATAGTTGTAACACACTTACCGCACCTCTGTTTTATACTTAATCTGCCTTCCTTTCAGCAGTGAAGAGGCACATCAGCTTTGTCCCACCCAGTCCTCTCAGTGATACTCAGAGTACTCCCCCTGTAACCTTTCATACACAGAGGTCTCTGAGCAATGTTGCGACTTTATCTGCAGTTCACCCCTTGACGTGTTAGACATCTTGCATTGACAAGTCCTGGCCACCCAACACCCCTATTATAGACAGTGTTTCTCACCTTCTGACCTATGCCTGACCGTGATCTTCCCACAAGCCTTCAGAGATGCTCTGACTCAGTCCTCTGGCCATAATGATCTGGCCCTTATCAAAGTCACTCAGATCTTTATTCCTGCCCATTTCCTTTGCAGTCAACACGTCAAAGGTGAGGACTAAATATTAGCTCACTATCTAATATATCCTAGACCTTGACATGCACCATTGTTCTCAACAGTCAACATTACAACCCTGTTTCCAAGAAGGTTGGGTGCTGCATAAAATGTACATAAAAACAGACTGCAATGATTTATAAATCATATGAAACCACACTATATTGAAAATAAAACAAAGACAACATATCAAATGTTGAGACTGGGAAATTTAATTGTTTTTTTGAAAATTTTATCCTTAATTTTAATTTGATGTCAGTAACACATTTAAAAAGACTTAGAAGAGGGGCGTGTTTATCACTGTGTTGCATCACCTCTTCTTTTAGCAGCAAACATTTGGGTACTGAGGAGACCAGCTGCTGGAGTTATAATGTGAAATGTTGCTCCATTCTTGCCTGATATAGGATTTCAGCTCTTCGACAGCTTGGGGTCTCCTTTGTCATATTTTTCGTTTTATGATGCGCATGTTTTGTGTGGGTGACAAGTCTGGTGTTTCACCAGTTTTCCTTTAAATCTCCTTATATATGGGACTGTCCAGTCTGTTTTTAGAGAAAACACAACAATAGATTTCTGATGTTGTCTGCTAACATCCACACACTGCTCATGACTGCATGAAGTGTCTGCAAATGAGTCGTGATTCTTATACCTATAATCAGAAATCCTTTTATCTTCCTCCGGTATTTTATCAATTGAAATAGCACGCGTGGGGTCTAGCATCTGTCCAGAGTCATCCACTCTGCCTGAGAGTGTCTCTGGGCCCCTAAGCCCTGATCTGCATGCGTGTTTGGGAGATGGCTTGATGGATGCACATGTGCATGAGTGTTCATGCTGAAAGCGAAGCCATGCAAAGCATAAATAATACAGTGTTGCAATTTAGCAGATAATTATATAAAGTATGCTTACAGCAAGTTTTCAGTTTCAAAGGGATTACATGTGACATAATGAGACACTTCTGAAAACAAACCAAAATGCGACAGCTTGTCTGGTGTCTGAAAAACGAGAACAGCCCATGATTTTGCTGAGGTGACTGAAGGAGGGGTGAGCATTAGGATGAAAATTGGATCATTCCCCCATCTGTTCCTCAATTTTTTTTAAACAGAAAGAAGTTAATATCATTGCGTAAATTATAACAGGTTTTCTCTGTGAGAATAAAATATGGCCTCATGGCTCATGTTGGATGAATGGATGTCCTAGGCTCAAAGCAACATTGCACTGATTATGAAGTAAAGAAGAACAAAGGAGTAGAGAAATAAAATATGTATTTTAAAGATAACTTTACCCACCTTGTCAATGATCTTTATCTAATAGCAAAATATCCCTGTAAGTACAAGACTGATGCTTTTTTAAGTTTTCATTTTATTTGTAGTACTAAATTACTGTTGTCTGAGGAATATCACTACCTGCAGGACCTCATTACACCGCGGAGAGCTCTCTGCCATTCCCCACCATTCTCTGCCATTCTCTGCCATTTCCCGCCATTTCCCACTATTCTCTGCCATTCCCTGCCATTCCCCACCATTCTCTGCCATTCCCCGCCATTCCCCACCATTCTCTGACATTCCCCACCATTCTCTGCCATTCCCTGCAATTCCCCGCCATTCCCCACCATTCTCTACATTTCCCCGCCATTCCCCACCATTCTCTGCAATTCCCCGCCATTCGCCACCATTCTCTACAATTCCCCGCCATTCGTCACCATTCTCTGCAATTCCCCGCCATTCCCCACCATTCTCTGACATTCCCCACCATTCTCTGCCATTCCCCGCCATTCCCCACCATTCTCTGCAATTCCCCACCATTCGCCACCATTCTCTACAATTCCCCGCCATTCGCCACCATTCGCCACCATTCGCCACCATTCTCTGCAATTACCCGCCATTCCCCACCATTGTCTGCAATTCCCCGCCATTCCCCACCATTCTCTGACATTCCCCACCATTCTCTGCCTTTCCCCGCCATTCCCCACCATTCTCTGCAATTCCCCACCATTCGCCACCATTCTCTACAATTCCCTGCCATTCGCCATCATTCGCCACCATTCTCTGCAATTACCCTCCATTCCCCACCATTGTCTGCAATTCCCCGCCATTTGCCACCATTCTCTGCCATTCTCTACAATTTCCTGCTATTCCTTGCCATCCTCTACCATGTAAAGAGCTGAGTGTGTTCCCTGAGTGTGTGCAGCTTTATTCATAGCACCATGCACCGTGGGCTGCAGGTTCCCCCCCAACCCAGCCCCCTTGGCCCTGAGCTCTTCTCCAGCACCGCACTGCAGCAGGACGCTTTCCTGCATGAGATGCTACATTTGCCAGGTTCACGAACAGCTGATGCTGTATGAATCATGAATAGCTACCTGAACTCTGCTCTTTACGTTAATAGTAACATGTCTAAGTGTTACTGACTTGCTAGATCACTATCATTGCTTTTAAAAAGGGCAAACATTATACATTAAAGTACTTCCAAGATTAGCAATGCCTCAGTCCATGTCCATAAATATCAGTGTCATGGTGTTTGTTTCATAAACAAATTACAAATTTCAGTACACTGGGAATTCTAACCAGGCTACACAGTTACAGTAGCAGTGAAACATGGAATATATATTACCAGTATTACTCTTAGCTTCTAAAAGACACATGCTAGATATTGATGTCAGTAAGTGTGCTTCCATCAAACAGAAGCAATAAATCAGAAAAAAGTGATTTAAGAGATTTCTGAAATTAAATACTTAACCTTTTGTCTTATGATGTCCAGAAAGGATGCAGAGTGGCATCTGAGAAAGGGAGAAGACCCCCGACCCGTGGGGAATGGTATATTCCTCTACTGGGTAAGATAACATCACTCGGCAAGTGATGCCAGTGCTGATAGACAATGGATTGGAATATAAAATCACATGAAAAATGAAGACTCAGTGTTAGTAAAGGGAGCTTTAAGAGTCTGTGTCTAACTTAGCAGCAGGGGGGAGGTCAGGTACCAGGGCAGGAGCCAGCAAAGGGACACATGGACAGGCTGTGTGACACTTAGGTCAAAGTTCATCTTACAGGAGACCTCTGCTCTTCTTCTCTGAGCCTAATTAAATTCTATGAGAGGTAATGTATGTATCTCACACAACACAAACACAGATTCACATAAAATCCCGGCTGAAAATCACTGGCTTTCTGCATGTAGATAAGTGTACTTTCTCATTTTCCTCCCACAATGGACTCAGTCCATTTTTTTTTCTTGTTCATTTTACTGCCATGATTCATAAACATGTTTTCCTGTACACTGCAAACATTCATACCAAAATGTATTGATGAGTGTCCAAAAGGGAATTGATAAGTGCATGTTTTTTCCTCGTCACTTGACATTCTAGCATTGCAATCCATCAGCGAAGCCAAAAGTGGTGCCAGACGGACTATCCCCTTTCACGCCGTGAAGCGTTCATGTCTGTCATATAATTCCTGTCAGTCAGGACAGCTCAGGCTCTCTAATTAAAAACAGGAAAGAAATTAAAAATGACTAGCTGATTAAAATGCTTCAGGAATTAAGTGTAATAAATTATGCAGGTCCAATTATCATATTAATTCTCACTGGGATGTGCTCATGTCTTCACATGCAAGTGGGAATTGATGGAACATGATTTAAAATTATATTGTTTATTTCTATTGAATGAATTCTGATTTTGTTCATTTGTCTTAGTATGTACGACAGGGGGACTACACATGCATTAATGCTGTCTGCATGGAGCCTAGCAGCGATGAGAACAGAGATGATTGACAGCCGGTGGTTACCGCTGGTTACCTGCAGGCCTCGTGTGTGATGCCTTTATTCTCACTGCCACCATTGCAGAAGTATGAGCCAGGATTTCCTCATCTCAGCCCCAACAGTTTGCTCAGTCTTTTAGGGAGCTGGTCTGGACAGTATTAATGGACAGGGAGGCTTTGGCCTACTTGAACATTTGGAATAACAGGCAAATTGTGATATCTCTCGTCAGAGACGTGCTATTACATAACAACATAAGAACATAAGAACTATACAAACGAGAGGAGGCCATTCGGCCCATCAAGCTCGCTTGGGGAGAACTTA
>JABFEA020000048.1:9603748-9618110 GCA_019775915.2 Cyphomyrus plagiostoma | reverse complement strand
CCCCCCCAACACCAGACGATAGTAGACAGAGGAGGAAAGTCTGAGACAGAATGTGCAAATGAAATGCTGTCTTTTCAGCGCATGTTGAAAATGACCCATGAACCTTCACATTTGCAAAATAATCTGCAATTAGATTATAATTTCAGGCTCAGTATTTCATTTGGATTTCACTATACAACCACTGTACATATACTGTATGTGTACATTATATATACCGTTTGGCCATGGCCATTTTGTTAACTCCTCTATTTTGTAGCCCCTGTATGCGTAGTGTGTTTGCCCGCTGCCTGGGGCCCGCTGTATGGCAAAATGCTAGGAAGTCGTGGATGTTTGGTCTGTGTCAGCGCTGTTCCCATGTCTTAGTTCCTATGGCTTTAGTGTTCAATTCCTTACTCAGTTGCACATTTTCCTAGTTTTTAGTGTAGATGTCCTTGTGGTACTTTTATTTAGCTCACGCTTTACTTGTTTGGTTTTGACCCCTCGTGGCCCCTTAACTTTCTGGTTCGCCAGTTCGGTTCTGTTTGTTAATAAACCTCCTTTTGTTCACAGTCGCTATGTGGATCGATCGTTCCTTCTTCATGACGTCCCGCCACAACATGAACCTTTGCATCATAAAGTTTACTAGAACCTCTGAACACGAATACCAGAAATTCAAAGAGATCAACTCAAACATTTTTAATATAAAAACGCAACATTGAATTAATTTTCATTTAAAGCTCTAATGCTTACGGGTGGACCATTTATCAGGTGCTTAATTATTAAAACCTTAAGAAAGATATATTCATTTTAAAATAAATTAAGATTAATGGCTCTGGTGTCAAATAGCAATTAAATATTGTTTAATATTCAATTTTAGCAACACCTCTCTTGATACTGTGTAACCATGGAAACACTTAGCGAATCACTACAGTCACCTGGAATAGTTCCTTAGGATTTCTAGTACTTAAACATTCCCAGACGATTGTTGATCCTTGGATTTGACATTTATCCACATTCCTTCAACTGAAATTATTAGTAGATCTTATAAAGGTGATTATGTATAAAGAAATCAACATTCTCCATAAACCATGATTTTTACCTTGGAAATCGCGTAAAAGCGGAAACTGACTACTTATGTTATAACATTGCTAAATCCCTGCCTCTTTCTAGTGCTTGAAACAGGGCAAAAATTTCCGTGAACGTCTCTCGCGTAGGAGACATGCACTTATTTCAGTGTAAACACGTATCGGGCGAGATCGACTGGCGCGACTTATCAGTGGGAACTGAAAAAAAATCTGCGCAATAAAAATAAATGAATAATAATAAAAAACTTTTCCGTCCTCGCGAATTGTACATCACTGTTGATATTTTAAAAACATTTTAACAACCTGTATGTCATCAGCAAAACAACACAAAGCGGTCATTTGACACCGATTTCATATTTAGCCTGTAACTGAGTGAAACCGGTCAAACAGATATCTAACTAATACTGCACACAGAATCTTGCTTTCCTGGTCCTCAACATGTATAGGTAAGGGAAACCGCTGTTTAATTACATTTAAGCATTAAAATGTTCCAGAATAGAATTCATTTCTAAATACGGATAAACAATAGATACCATAGCACTTCAGATATATTACTTTATTTCTGTAGATTGCTTCACATTTCTCTCCGTCTCCTTCCAAAAACATCCCAAAATCAATTTCAAAGGAGGACTCCGTCCATGAGTAACGGCGACCTCAGAGAAAATGATTTCCAATGTAAAAAGAGCCAATGTCATATAAAACGCGTATATAAAACCTGTATGTTTGTGTGCAGTTTTTGCGACTTTGTCTAGAAACATTTGAGAAATTAGTGTATAAAGGTATACGAGAATTAAATACATCCCGCGCCGTCCCCCCCACAGGTTCCAAATTATTCTGCCTTTTAATGTTTCACGGGATTTCACAGGGGATCAGACGCTTCAATCTTTAAACGAACCGATTTTAAAAACGTGTAACATACAGTTTTCAAAGTGAACAACAAAACGACATCGTCTGTCTATATACAGGCTACTCCCGAAGCGATTTTGTTGCCGTTTTACACCTGCGTGACATTTACCAGAGCTCTAGTCCTGGAAAACAAAATTTATTTTGAAAAGCATAGCATTCCAATAAAAATACGATTAATATCTATATACTAAGTTTAAAAGATTGAGCGACATGTTTGAAGAAACCGCGTAACAATCAATTAATTCAGACATAACCCATGCCTGGGAATAAAACAAAGCTAATCAGTACTCACTCCGCTTATAAACACAATTACAAACATGTTACTGTGGAAAAATTGAAATAATGCACTAGTCTCTACTGTGATTTCATACTTAAAAGTAAGAGAAGTCAGATGTCTGTACCACGACCACTAAACGAGGGAAAACGTTACACTTTACTCCAAAACGTTTTTTCCTTTAGATATCGATATCGTAGATAAATCCTCCACTGCTTGTACTGAAAGAATGAGTCACAAAAGCACAACAAACATCTGACAAATTCACGGAATGCCAATAAGGAAATTTGGCAGTTTTATTGTTTGAATCAGTCAAAGTAAATTCTTTTATGTGAAAGACAGCTGCATTGTTAATGCGTGTCACTCATCGGTGCCGGCAAAACAACAGGCATCACAATTAACATGTCTGTGTGAGTGATTATTTCATGTTGCGTCTCGTAAAGAAATGTAACGCGCCGCAAGTCTCGGGGATGCAACTCTCCCCATAAAATACAAAAATAGAACATTTCATATACGCTAACGTTTTTAATTAGACAACTATTTATATACTTATTAGCGATTGAACAAAAACGATCAAGCCAAGAAACAACAATCAACAGGTTTCCTTGATATGTATTCGTGCGCTCATGCAACAGAAATCCGTGCAACATCGACGCGTATATATGTAAAGTTGTCTATATGTCGAAAGGCGATGAACAAAAACACAAACAGAAAGCTTTCAAAGTTGTAATAAAAGCATAGATAACACTCACCTGTGGACTTCTCATTCACCGTGTATGACGCGCTTGTGTTTGTACCGTTTTTTAGAGTTTCATTCTGTCTGCAGCAATAAAGGGTGATGACGATGTGTGCTCACGAAACGTCAAAAGTCCAAAACGAGTAAGTGCTGCAATACACGCTGATTTAGTTTGCCTGATAACACACTAATCTTTCAATTTTCTGAGATGTTTTCTCCTTCATTCCCGGCGCTTTCCATATATGGTCAGGGGAAGTGCTGGCACTGTTTTCTTGCCTAGGGCTGTTGCTGAGGGATATCAAAATCTCTCTTCAGTCAAGGCAACGGGAGGCTCTCTGCTTCGCCTGCTCAGCTAGACCTGCGTCTTTTGCCATGTGGCTCACAAACAACCATAACTGCAAACTGATATGAAAATGTAAACAAATGAAAATACAAAAAGTTAAACAAACATACAGCAGTTAAAATGTTGATAAACAGATCTGGATCTGTCAAATATTATCGTCCAGGTCATTCCACTTAGACGATAATTGCAAATATACGGAAAGCTAAAGTGCTTGTGGAGGCAACGCTATTCTGTGTTGAATTTCAGGCTGAGAATGATTCTGTGATCCCAGCACACCTAATCACTGGCAATGGGGGCAATGGTGTTGAAGCATACTCGTGGAAATATGGACAGTAGTCCTTGGGAAGCACTTGTTGACCTGCCTGGTATCAATTACAAGGTGGGTTACAAGTGATCAGAAGTGCACCCTCCTCAGCACCTCACCCAAAGCACACGGCATGAGCCGTTTGGCCCAAGTATGACAACATGACAACTAATTGATGTCTGTTTAAAATTATGCCTGCATTGTTTAGATTAAGTAAACTGTATATAGAGAAATGTATTAAGCAACACCTAATTATAGCCAATTGTCTTGAAACCACTTCTCCTCCTCAGGGTCTTGGGGGGGGGGGGGAGCATGCCTGGAGCCCATCCCAGGAAACACAGGACATGAGGCTGGGGGCCACCCAGGATAAGATGCCAGTTTATCGCAAGGCACATACATACGCATGCAATCACACGCACAACTTAGAGATGCCATCTGTCCATCATAACTGTTTATTGCAGTGAAGCTGGAGTCATCCCAGCCAGCATAAGGCACAGACTCACACGTGTGTGTGCATGCGTGTACTGAGTTTGTATGTTCATCCCAGCCAGCCTAAGGCACAGACTCACACGTGTGTGTGCATGCGTGTACTGAGTTTGCATGTTCATCCCAGCCAGCCTAAGGCACAGACTCAGTTAGTTAACGTTAACCTAACATTGTGCACTTGATGCAATCTCAATGCCAGGTGACACTGTAGCTTTATTTCTTCATAATTGTGGTTCTTATTCTGCTCCTGGTTCTGTGTGTTGAATTTGCAAGTTCTGCCCATGTGTGTGTGGAGTTTGCATGTTCTGCCCATGAGTGTGTGGAATTTGCATGTTCTGCCCATGCATGTGAGGAGATTGCATGTTCTCCTCGTATGTGTGCAGAAACTGGATTCTCCCCAGACTCCAAAAACACCCAAGAAGACATCTGGAAATGGCCTATATTGTGTATAAGTGTGAGTTTTTGCCCTCTGCTTCCTGGGCTAACTGTAATAAGCAATTATGTATTATAGATGGATTATGAGCTCTAGTTGCGTCACAGTAGAATGATGTATTGACAATTTACATACACTATCAAAAGGCTGGTTAATGCTACGGCATGATCCTCAGCCCAGTGAATTACCATTCACTGATTAAACTGAAATTTTATGGAAGATTGCTTCCAAGGATAGGGCTGTCATATTTTTTCATCTAAATCAGGTACAGGGTCCTTACAGATGCAATTGCACCACCTGCATGCCATATAGCATCAGTCATTCAGGAGACGCACCAGATAATAGTTTGAGTCTGATTTCAAGTGCTTTTGCTGTTCACTTTTCATTCAAAATAGTAACATGAGCTGCCCTTATTGCAATAAAGTCTCAAAATATCCAATATCCGTATGTTATAAGCTTATGACTAATGAAAATGTTTGTTTATGAATATGACAAATCCCTCGAAGGGAAATTTCTGAAGAACAGCAACAGATACCAAATATCACCCAGAGTATAAGACCTGGGATTGTATAAATGTCAGGATTCATTACTCAGATTTATAGTCTTGTTATTTTGTATTAGGCCTACTTAAACTCCCAACTTATTGACACAACATATAGAACAGTATTTCACAATGAAATGTAGGAATTAATGCAAAAATGCGAAGAGGCAAACTCTCACACACACATTCACAGACACACACACATGCGCACACACACACAAACGCATACACATTCGCAGACACACACACATGCGCACACACACACAAACGCATACACATTCACAGACACACACACATTCACACACACACACACACATTCACAGACACACACACATGCGCACACACACACACAAACGCATACACATTCACAGACACACACACATGCGCACACACACACAAACGCATACACATTCACAGACACACACACATTCACACACACACAGATTCACAGACACACACACATGCGTACACACACACAAACGCATACACATTCACAGACATGCGCACACACACACAAACGCATACACATTCACAGACACACACACATGCGCACACACACACAAACGCATACGCATTCACAGACACACACATATGCGCACACACACACAAACGCATACACATTCAGACCTGGGTGACCACCTAATCCATGTCATGAGGAACACTATGAGCTGGGGCCGGGTTTGTAAACTACCATTTCAATTGAATAGGACCTGGATTTCACTTTAGCACTGACTTCTTGCTGTGTGCTGACTGGTCAGTCTCCTATAATCATGCATGTATCACTAATATTAATATGAAACAGCTGGATGAGTGTTTCAATCAAGGAAACAAATCAGTAAAAGCACAGGAAGAACTGAACTGATTAGCTGAGCACTGGTGCCTCTCAGTTTTAAAGTAGTTTGTAAAATCTGAAGTATCTTATAGTGTCCCTCCTGACATGAGTTAGGATTAGGGTTAGGATTACAGTTAGAGTTAGGATTAGGTGGTCATCCTAAAACAGACAGACAGACAGACAGACACACACACACACACACACACAGAGTGAGGGAAGGTGATCTGTCAGCTATTCCCAAATGTGTTTGCAGAAGTGGAGATTTTAGATCCAGAGAGTACAAATCTAGAGAAAGATTTTGTTTCAATTAATCACTTGAGTAAAAAGAGTCACAGTCACAGAGTACTCAACTATTTGGTAAAAAAAGAAAATCTTGCTCTGGATTTGTACTCTGTGTGTTTGTAATGTTCTTCACATAATGTATAGATCTCCAAACAGAGTATGTGTACAATGAAAGTGTTAGGAAATAATACTGTTGTGTGAATTGAGCTCTCATTTGTAATACTAGTGCAGCTGTAATGTTAAATTGATTGTATAATTGCAGTAGTACCAGAAGGTAATATTTTATTATGAAAATTTGGTGTGGGGTAAAAATTGATTGCAGAAAGTATCAGGCAAGTGCAGTAGAAGCAGGTTTCTACATGATTCTGCACGAGTCAGAGAGCATCCTTCTGCTTTCCTCTGCTGCACTGTGACTCACCGCATGAGTCTGAAAACATTCCTCTGCTTTCCTCCACTGCATTGTGACTCGCCGCACGAGTCCGAAAACATCCCTCTGCTTTCCTCCACTGCGTTGTGACTCACTGGATGAGTCAGAGAGCATCCTTCTGCTTTCCTCAACTGCACTGTGACTCACTGCACAAGTTTGGAAACGTCCTTCTGCTTACCTCAACTGCACTGACTCATCGCACGAGTCAGAGAGCATCCTTCTGCTTTCTTCTGCTGCACTGTGACTCACTGCACGAGTCTGAAAGCGTTCTTCTGCTTTACTTCACTGCATTGTGACTCGCCGCACTAGAAGAAACAGGACTTCAGAAGAATATCCCCGCTGTGGTTCTCTAAGAGTAAGCGCACATAGCTGTGAGATTAATCGAGGTGGATTAGGGTCACATTACCTTAATAATATTTGTCATTTAACTTTATCATATTGTTATTAAGTTGTCCTTTAAAGTATTTGAAACATAGTTAGCTATTAACATTTTTAACGAGAACAGTGACCATGAAAATGGCTTAATAAAGTAGAACAAAAGCTATCTGAAGTATAAGATTTTCAGTTAGCACCTCTGAGCAATGCAACACAACAAATTAATCAGGGGCAAGCAATCATTTAACCCACAAACGCCCCCCATCCACACCGCACACACACTGTCCAGGATCACTGTTCTATCACGGCCATCTCTGCTCAAATAGAAAAGGCCCAGTAGGGAGGGAACTGGTGATCAGCCCCCACTCCCCCAGCTCTTGGTGCTATAAATAGGCAGGGACACATTAATTACGTGGCTGCTGAGGTGAGGTTTGCCCTCCACACAGGAATAATTCCACACATAGCCGGTAAAACGCTGCAGCTCTCCCATACAGTTTCAGCTTTGGTGACCCAGTGTGTTTACAAAACATTTTCATAAATTCTTCTAATGATGCACTCAAATAATAGGTGAGGATTAAATTCATCTATGATGCACCATGAACTGTTTAACTTACTGGTAATTTGAAACAAATGATTCTAACTCATTAGCGTTAATAATAATGAAGATAAAGGTCTGATTCTAATCACCTGGGGGCCTGCAGAGGGTCCCAGCTGTATAGCATGGCTCTGTCTTTGCATGTCGATCATGAAGACCACTGGGGGATGGTGGCTGTCAGGGCCTGAAACACTGTGAGGTTGCACTTCAATGGTCTCATATTTTGGACGATGAGATTAAAGATATTGTAAGGTTTTGCATATCTACGATATTACCACACACTAGGATCTAGAGGCGTAGTCCAGTTTTCATATTTTATTGTTTTATTGTGTCTTATGCTATTTAAATGATTACCAGATTAATGCAGGTTCTTCTTTAAGGGCACTGTCTGGATACTAATGTAAGCACCCATGTGTTAAACAGTTATACTGCTTAACACCCATACTGACAATCAGAGAACATTACTAACGCTGCGTAAAGAACCTTATGGACTAAAATGGAGAATTGTTAGTATCTCTGGATTCCACTTACCAAACTGTCTCTCATTTCAGTTGTATTTCATTATGGGAAATCTTTAGGCCAAATGATCTCTGCAGTCAATAGTAAGACGATTATGTCTAAATAGCTCAGCCGCCAGTGCTTTCATTCACACGGCCTTCGGACTAGCGACTATACTGAGGTTAAAGATATGTGCAGCTACTGCAAACATGATACATCGTGTTTCTGTAGGGGAACCTTGAATTTAAAATGTACAGTACTGTGAAAAAAGTCTTAGACAGCCAATGAAGATGTTTATACGATCTTTATGCTGGTATAAAACTATGATGTCATCAAATGGTGCTGAAACACATGGATTGGCTGGGGGACCTTAAGACCGGAGCTGTCAGTCCTGTTCCTTCCTTGGACCCCTTTTGGTCGGTACTGACCACTGCATACCAGGAACACCCCACAGAACCTGCTGTTTTGGAAACGCTCTGACCCAGTCATCCAGCCATTAAGTCGCTCAGATGCAACCCAACAGCTTCAACATCTGACTGTCGACTTGCCTTATTTTTAATGGCACCCATGACAGGAGCCATTGTAACGAGATAATCAATGCTATTCACTTCACCTGTCAGTGGTTTTGATCAGTATATGTTCTAATGTTGAATTTTGCTTTTTTTTTGTTTCAAGGAAATATACATAGCAAATATATATATAGCAAAGCTACTCAGATAAATATCTTTAAATTGCACTTGCCTTCATGATTCATTTACAAGTAATAAAGTATAAAATGTAGATTTAGGCCTAATCTCGATAAAACATTAGTTATTTAATGACTGTAGGGCCACTGACATTTTCCCTCCTGATATCTCCGTTATTCAATTTCATCCCTGTAGATGCAAGGATTGATCTAGATTGAAGGGATTTCTGTGCTTGGTTTTCATTTACACATCAGTAACATGTCGGCCAGCTGGAACCCGTCAGTGAAAAGCAGAGGGGGGAATTCCTCGACTATAACAGTCCCTCCTGTCTCCATAACTGAGCTCACATTCCCGTTATCTCCTAATGACAGACCCTGTCAGATACATTTTATTTTTTTAAAATTGCCCTTGCACATCTCTTCCTTCAGCGCATAAAGTACATGTCACATACAGCGGCACAGACCAAACGTGGTTCGTGGTTGCTCCTCTCACGGAGTGCACAGGTGCATTGCTTAAAATGCAGCGATCTTCAAATGCTTCACTTCCTGTCAGAGAAAAACCACATATTCAAGAAACTGCTCCTCCGTCCCCGACAACAGCAGTTAGGTTTATAGTAAATCCTGCTCAGCATGAAGCGCCTGTATGTTCCCTTACGTCTCATTCCCAGACACCCTGTTCCTGCATCAGGTCTTGCATTTTAGTGGATGCAGGAAATGCTTGAAGCCTGTATTGTTTCACTGACTTTATATCAATGATTTTTTTAATGATGCAAAAATATTTCTTATCCATTCTTTCTCATTTCATATATTCATTTGACTGATACTGCCGTTTTTTAAAATAATAAGTTTATCTGCTTTTTTTTGGATTTGGGAACATATCCAGATCCTCTACACACCACAATACATGTTTTTCCACAGTGTGTTTTCTGAAATTTATAAAAATATTTGGATTTGTCAATAGAGTGGCATTCATTTAATTAAATACCATTTGTATAACAGAGTGGCCTAAATCAGTATTGACAAAAAGTGACCTGGCTTTGAAAATGAGTCTAAGGACAGTTATTTGACAATAACAAGTATTTATGCTCTACAATTTACAATCTACGTTATATATCTGTTCACAGCATACCACTGAAGCCCAAATTATTTTTTCCATTTATTTAATGATCCAGTTTAATTACATTACAATCCATTTACGTCTGACATCTCATTTTCTTTTGTTTGGAAAAAAAAAAAAAAAAAATTATATAAGCAAAATTTGGTATATACAGTGGTACCTCGGTTCTCGAACTCACTAGAACTCAAATTTCCTGAAAGTCGAACAAACCAGTTTCACCTAGAACTCGATCTGAATATCAGAAGTCCAACCATGAATGCTGACCTAATATAAATTGCACGCACCAGGAAATGAGTCATACTACAATGCAATTCTTACTTGAATGCCTTCTTCACAGGCGTTGCTTTAAGGCAGTGCTGTAAGCAAGTCGAACACACCCAATGATCGGACTAGGGAAAGAAACTGAAACGTGGACTTAATACAGAGGACTAATGCCAACAACCAGAAACAGCTGATCACATGGGGATCCCACACGAGGTTAACAAGGGGGTGTGGCACAAGGAAATAGCGGACGATTGGGTGCAGGACAGGGGTAATGTTGGGATAAGATATTTATCGTTTTGGAACCTTTAAGAAAAAAAATGCTCTTCTTGTTTTATCCTGTTCATTTAGTGTTTAAATGCTAAAAAAATTATTAAAAAAAAAACATATTTAGGTGTAATACTGGGGGGCTGGGAACCAATTAATTGGTTTTCCATTATTTATTATGGGAAAAATTAGATCAGAACTCGAACATTTAAGTCCTCTTCATGGCATCGGCAAACACAGGCAAAGTGGAGTCACTTATCTCAGATCACATCTGCATTTTTCATATGTGGCGATTCAACCTGGAGTCCAGAACGGATTAGGTTCAAGAACCGAGGTATCACTGTATAGTCTTCATGTGAGGAAATAAATGCTAAGCAGGCTATGGTCACCAGCGTCCAGCACAAATGCGGCGAGGATGTCATGAAGTTTTGTTATGAGAAAGCCGACTGACAGGACTCACATTTAAAATGCATGACAAACATTCATTTTCAGGGTGTTATTTGCATTCCACCTGAAGTTTGAATCGGCAAACAGAACGAGCCTGTGAGGCCACCAGCAGGGCAGGAGCCGGGATTCCCTTTTTAGCAACATGAATTCACACACCTCGTTTCGTAATACTTCAGCTCCCCCCGTCTCAATGTTCAGTTCACTTCAGTCTATACTTTCCAACTCTTAACCCAGCCCCCTGTAAGTGCTATTAGATTTCATTTAGCTGTCAAAAACAATCACCAAGACGATAAATCATATTTATTAACTGTTCAAGATGTCGACCCTTTTAAGAAAAGGAGAGGGCGCTATCAGAGCATTGGCACTAATAGACAATAATGCATATTTCACCTCATTGTGTACATATGTTGTCTTTAAGCAAACAAAGTAAAATAAAGTAAAAAAAGAGAATTAAAGTAAGTATTATTAGTAAAGTACTAATATTCAGTTCTAAGTTAGTTCGCTTAAAAAAAAAAAAAATTCTCTGTGGTGCATGTTCTCCTGTGTGAATTGGGTTTCCTCCCAAAGATCAAAGACAAGTTAACTGGAGTCTACATACACATGCCACGTGCAGTTCTGACTGACACCCTACCCACGATGCGGCTGACTGACTGATATCCTACCCAGGATGCGGCTGACTGACCGACACCCTACCTGGGATGCACAGTACCTCTGATTGATGTCCTGGCTGGGGATGGCTGTTCTTGTGATGCTCCAACATCAGTCATTACAGCACTTAAGTACAATGGGAGTGAGTGGCCTCAGGGGAGTAATAGAGAGTCCACATCGCCGTTATTGGGGATTGGGGTGACTGGTACACAGGTGTCTCTGTAAAGAGCAGTTAAGCAGCCGCTGTGTCCTGCATCTTCATCTGCTGCAGCTGCTTTGCTGATGTTGACATTTAAGTCCTCTTCATGGCATGGGCAAACACAGGCAAAGTGGAGTCACTTATCTCAGATCACATCTGCATTTTTCATATGTGGCAATGTGGTGAACTTTAATTCAGAATTTTGGGTGTTGAATGATAAATAACAGAAATGGCTAATAATACATTAATATCAAGTCCATTATCTTTGTCTTCAGAACAGCTTGAGTGTTTCTTGGAATGCTGTCATGCAAATGGTGTGTGAACTGGGCCATTGCTCAATAAAGAAAGCCTCTGGTTCTAAGGTCGCTAACAGTGGTAGAACCCTGTCACACTGTGTGCTCTAGAACGTCCCATAAAAGTTCAATGATGTTTAGATCTGATGATTAGGAAATGCTGTGCAAAGTTATTATCACATCTGATGGCTCTCAGAAGGTGGCTGTCCATAGCATTACAGATCCCAGCATGTTTATCACCTGGCAGCAGAACTCGTGGGGGGTGGGCATCTTTTTCGCTTTTTGCAAACATAGAACTGCCTAATTGAAAGAAAGGATCTGAATGACGACTCAGCTCATGGTATCTTCAGGCTAAGCTTCTTCATGCTTTGGACTCCAAGCGGCTTCCAAACACGGAGCTGTTCACTCACTTTGGTGCCATTTTTCCAGGTTGTACTTCTGTGGTATTCAGCAGCTATTCTATTAAGTGTCGATTCCCAGTGAAGAGCTGTATGTTGTCATATTTTTTCAGATTATTCAATATTTCAAGAACAATTTAGCCATTTTTGTGACCGAATGCACCCACTTTAAAAACTCACATATCAAAGTGCTGATGTTGTTAATTGACATGTATGAAAAACTTCCTGACCTTTACGGCTGCATTCACAATTATCGTTGTTACATAAAAGATAAAGTTCTTTTTAATGTGTTATTTCTGTTTTTCTGTCCACCCCCGGTATATGTACCTTTACTGCCTGCCCCCAGTGCAATGTGCAGGTACAATGGCCAATAAACCTTCTGAAAAACAACCTTAGTTAAAAGACAAATCTATAATTAAAGTACAAGTACCAATGACGGCTGCAGTAATTTAATTAAATTACTAAAGGGGCTTTAAATTATCAGAAAAAGGTCAATTTACGTGAAACGGTGGCGTGAAATAAGCAGAATCCTTACTCATTTCATGCTCCTTCTGCTTAGGCTGCCTGCCTGCATTATGAAGAAAGGGGTTTGAATGGGCTACTGCTAGTACAATAGTATGACCAGGTCAGAGTAGCTGATACAAATGGAACAGAATCACTGATTTTATCACAGCAGCAAATAGCGAAAGGCTTTGGGGACTGGACCCTATGCAGTAAAAAAAATCCAGGGGTTTGAACTAAAGTGTAATTATTGTACAGTGTGCAAATCACAATGAGAAAATGAGCTAATAATTATTGATAAGCGTCAGCTAATGACGAATACCAAGATGTGAATTTCCCTGGCTCCACAATTTAAGTTTCTATAAAATATGGTATCGGTGAGGAGTGGTTATACAAAAAGACCAGTGGTTGAATATTTAGTAGCCCAACAGCAATATTTTAACAATGTAACAGTTTAGTTCTAGACAATAAAATCTATCTATATTAAGAATATCAACTTTGACCATCAATATTAAACAGATAATTTGGTTCTTTTGCAAAAGGAGAAACCAAGATAAAATTTACATTTCCTTTTGTAAATTTGAGATTTTCTACATAATTTTGACATCATGATACCACTGAAAGAAACCATGTGATATCTGTAAAATGTCAGCCATAAAAAACTCTTCTGTTCAATGACTTTCAAAATAATGAGCTTCAGTCACCAGGCAAAGGTGAAAGGCATTGAAAGGAGGATTCTTGTGAGCGGGGCCCATTTCAGTGTCACATTCGTGGTCATGCCTGAATAGCTGCCTGCATAGTCAGCCCAGCCTCAGTGAGTGCCGCTGTGGGTGTCTCCTGTTGCACACATGAAAAGCAAGTACCACACATCCAGCGTTCTTCATTTGATTGAATTCACTCCTATACCGTTTTATCTTTTATTATATATGCAGTCAAAAATTCAAATAAGCAGTGTGCAGCCAAGCTTACAGCTGAAGATTATGATACTCTGACACCTAGGGCTAACAGAAGCAGAGCCGTAACAATACAACTTAAGAAGGGACTGGTACAGGGTCATTTGGTTAAATATCTATCATACTTGAAATGTTTCAGATGGGAAGGGAATCCATCTTTTAGGATCCTCATATAGTACAGTAATGATGGTGAATGCACAACCCCAGGATGTGCAAGGCAGGATATGACATCATACACTAATTCACCTATTGACCTGCACACAAATGAAGCAGCCCCTGCATTATAATGGACAGGTGGGGGTCGTGTCACACATCATCTTCCATATGATTATTATTCATTTCAGCTATATTTACATACACTGAGTGTGCATAAGGTTGGGAAATCTGTGCTTTCTTTGAGATGACCGACCAGATGAACAAGGGTAAAAGCCAAGATGCCTAATTGATTTCACAAGTTAAATCCACTTCAATCAGTGGAGATGAATGGGACAAGTCAG
>JABFEA020000048.1:9571760-9585906 GCA_019775915.2 Cyphomyrus plagiostoma | reverse complement strand
TGATTGGTTGATTAGATAATTGCATTAATGAGAAATTGAACAGGTGTTCCTAATAATCCTTTAGGTGAGTGTATAATTTGTGTGCTATTAATATAAACAAAATATGCATCCAGCTTCTAGCCGCTTGTCCAGTACTGGGTCCCGGAGGCTCTGCAGCCCATCCTTAGCACCACGGGTCATAGGCCAGGGTTCAGATCTTTGGACTGTAGGAGGAGAGCAGGGCACCTGCAGGAAACCCATGTGAGATGAGGAGGAGACGCCAATTCCAAACACATAGAGCAGGAACCGGGTTCAAAGCCAAACTCTGGAGGTGAGATCACCAGTCCTCTCCTCTAAAAGACATAAACAGCTAAAGACTCGACTGTTTATAAAATATTCAAAACAACTTAAAACTTCTACAAATATCTATAGAACAACTAGCTGTTCGAGAAGTTGGGCATTAACCAAATATGCTTAGCTTCCTATAAGAAGCCACATAATATGTGATAAGTCCACAACACTGCACATTAGAATGATGGGGTATCTAATAACACATCCACTGAGACATGTTTGCGCATCAAAACAGCTAAATGAGCCATACTGTCAGTAATACTGAACCTGTAATATTTCTTATAAATATTTGAAATTGTGTATATATTATACGGTGGGTTACGCCATTGTTTTGTTGCATATTCATGCACAAAGATAATTCTGGGGTTTAAACATAGACATTTGCAATTGTTTTTTTCTCAAGATATAATTTAAAAATGTTTTTTTATTTTATTTTAAATAATTTCCACAACAGACTTTCAGTTACATGCTGTCTTTAAATTGCCCATAGTTCATGTGTGTGTGTTGTCTGTTTACTTTGATATTTTGATGATGTGTACAGCAGCAGCGTATGTAAAGTACACACATACAAATACAGAGTGCAAAATAAAGTGCGCAGACAGAACCCAGACAAGTAAACATGCTGCAAACAAATTACATAAAACATTCTGAAATGGAAAATTCATTACATAAATTTAAATGTAAATTGATTGATGTTGTATGCAGAATTAATTAAAAAAACACACACATACAACCAGTCAAAAGTTTTTTGCACACATTAAGATTTTCTACATTTGCATGTTACTCATTTACATTTAATAAAAATGAAATTAATATTCTTTGCTAACAAATTTACATTTTCTTGCTCATAAAGATACTGAAATGCTGAACATATTGTCATGTCTTTGATTAATCAAAGTAACCTCCTCCTCAATCAGTTATAACAGGAGAGAAAATTCAAGGCATCGTTTTCTACCAGGTACGTTAAATGCTGCTTCGTTTCATGGGATCAAACAGTTAAGTAGTGCATTTAAAGAACAGTCTTTCCATGTTATAAAGGAAACTTGTATTATTTTACTTATATTTTCATTTATAGTTGTTCATTAAACTTTCCCATGCTTAACAAGAATAAAAAATCTGCAGTTTATGAAATAAATGGAAAAATGGCAAAGAACTTTTGACTGCTAGTGTATATTATAATGTATATAATCATAAAACAGGAAGCTCACTGTGACACTCAACCACTCTGATATTTGAAGCCATGGCTCAGTAAAAAAAACAAAAAAAAACACAACAACAACAACTTTACTGTATAACTGAGCCACCTCAGGCTCAAGGAAGACATTGCACAGTAGGGGGCGCCATCACACAAACCAGGCACATAGCTGAGTAATGGGATTCTGTCTCTGTCCAACACTGCTGTAGCTCATTGTGGTCGTTGAAGCACTTGATTGTGGAAATACTGCAGCAATTACAGAGCTTAGAGAAATGCTACATTAACAGATATTGGTTTTAATCACTTGCTTCAGCAGTGATGCTCATATGTACGGTCAACAATTGGTAGAAAACTTGAATAACCAAAATGGCCTCTATCCCTTTGTTTTAATCCATGTCTAAACTTGTCTGGAATGTATTATTAAACACTGCAGTTGTGCTGTGACAGAACTTGTTACAAGGTGTGGCTATAAATCAAACTTATAAGATCTCCACCTGGCAAAAAAAAAAGACTCGGAGACGAAGAGTTTGCATATAAACTTTATTGAAGCTTAGATTGCTTTTACTACCATAACCATCAAATATATGTTTCCACAGTCATTTTATCTAAGACTATGAGAACAACATAAAAAGTAAAACAATGTAATATATGTTAGATAATATATTAACAGTAGTGACAATAGTGTGCAAAATAAATTTTGCTGTTATTATTAGTCTGTGATTGAGCAAACCGGTGGGCACATCTGGCAGGGGTAACACACCTGAGCAGCTTAAGTGTCAGCAAAGAAACTTCTGGAATTTGCCAAGATTAGTTGCTACATTATAAGCTGATTTGTAACAAATGGAATCGAGATACAGAAAGGACCGGAAAAGAGAGCAATGTACTGCAGTGCCAGATGAGGCCTGGGGCAGAGTCACAAATCCTTCAGCTGCTGGTGCCAAAGGAATGTGTGACCCTCATCAACACAAGGTCAATAAGAATTGGGGGGGGGGGGGTTAAGTGTTTCTACTATGTGTCACGAGTGAGCTGAGACTTCAGGCTTAGGCCAGATCAACACCTCAGCATGATTATAACACGTCCCAGCAGAAAGGCCACAGGTCCAAGCCTAACCACCTTTAGCTGTGTTAAAGACTACAAAATGATTCATATAAAAGAGATCTGTAAACATACATACAACTCAAGTTGTAAACATCAGAAACTCAAAAGATAGTAACTCACGGCGAGAACATTACCGGGAGGCACTAATACAGTGCAGCCAATGTATACAATGGCAGCTAAAAGCTACTGCACTGAGAAACAGTCTCTACGCAGACTGAAAGTGCACAATACAGAGCCCTGACTCCATGCTTTGCATGAAAACGCAGGGGAGGTGTGCTTACCTCTCTATAATCTAACATCCCTGATCATGGAAATTCAGGTTGTTGCCATTAAAAGCAATGAAAACTAAAATAAATGCTATTACAAATGGTCAGTTAAACACATATTAGACTACAACTTGCATGGACTGAGATACAAAACATGTTATGTGTGATAACTCAATAAATTAAGTCCTTTGTATGGAAACTGACCCAGAGTTTAATAAAGCTTCAATAACCTACTGTTTAATAAAGCTAAATGCATAGCAATGTCTTGACGCCTCTTTATATATCCTCAGTGTCTTTATTGCAATGTCTTAAATGGAAATATATTATGCATATTTCTGTGTTCAATAACACAAAACAAAAAGATTATATACATATATTTTTCTGTTTTCGTAGAAGTCAGTAAGAAAGTCAGCACATCATCAAGTCTAATAGTCAATTTCCAGTAAACTTTTTATACAACCCACACACACACATAATTTGATTATATATAGTACCGTGCAAAAGATTTAGTCTGCTGCAGAAAGTGATTAGCTTATCCATCCATCCATTATCATCCGCCTATCCGAGGTCGGGTCGTGGGGGCAGAAGTTTCAGCAGTTAATAATTAGCTTATGATGCTCAAAGTATGCTTTTGTAAAATTATGATTCTATGTGTAAGTATTAGTCATTTCAAATCGAGGCCAAAACCATTAAATATACCCATGTATTTATTGCCTCAGCTGCTAGCATACCATGTTTGGCTAATCAATGCTCATTGAATTCTGTAAGCTAGTTAGGTGAGCTATTGATGAAATTTAACAAGCACATGGAACGTCTGAGTTGCCCCTGAGGAGAAGGTTTGAGAGCTGAAGCCGTGTTCTTCTAGCCACCCAGCAAGACATCAGTAATTTTTCGGAGAACGGGGTAAAAAACATTTTTCTTTTTTTACTGTATTATTGTTGTTTGTCAGTGATTATTCTAATATTTTACATTTTTCTGAGTGAATACAGCTAACTATCCCACATCACAGGGGTTACAGACACGGGTCCCCACCATCTGGAAAAACCACGTAAAATTTTTTGGCCCCCATGGCGAGTGGCACAAAAAGATACAAGAAATACGAGACTGAGAGACCAGCTTGAGATCACTTGCTTGATGATTGTGAGATTGTGAGACGTGCGAAGCCACTACAAACACGCCTGGCATTCTCCAAACCAGCACTGTTACGTGTATTTCATGCATTTATGAGTTACTAAACTTTTTGTGTCATCGGCAGCTTTCGCTAAACTCCCAAAAAATTACCATGTGATATTTTACGAGAATGCAAATATCAGAAACGTGAAGGGAAACATCACAATACAGAAAGGTCCACTGCACACACTCACTGTCCAGATAAAGACTTTTGCATAGCACTGTATATATACACTGTCTATATATAAACAATATTGTAGCACATCAGATGCCTGGTGTGCTTTTAAGTCTGTAAATCAGTGATGTACCACCAAAGCAATATAGAGACATGCCACTTTAGGCAAACTCATTTCAGGGAATCGGATGAGGGACAGCTGGGCTGGGGCCTGAGGCGCACCTACAGTGACACACTACACCCTGGTGTTTTTCGCTTGGAAATATTCCATCTTATATCCCCCCCACTCACAAGTTTTACCAGAAAATGGGAGGGGTGAACCGGGGGGTCCTTCCTGGAGAGGTAGGCAGTCTGCATTACGGGAATGCTGCATTATGGGAAGTCTGCATTACGGGAATGCCGCATTATGGGAGGTCTGTATTACAGGAATGCGGCAATGCATTCTAACCCAAACTTAATGTGTCGGTGCTGGATTTAATGCCATTACCTACTTTATGCACAATGTTCCAATTCCACTGTAAATATTTAGAAATATTTTTTTGTTCTTTTTTTTGGAATAATTTCAAGTAAACTCCAGACAGAAAACGTGTAAAATGATCCAGTGTCCTCTCTCCCGAGGCCCTATGTCTCAGCCCTTTCGACGGGAGGTGTGACTGACAAGACAGGATCTGCATCTTTCTCCCTCTGTATGTTGGCAGAAAGACGCACAGCTCACTGTACTCCTATTAAATTGCATAAATCCAAATTGCATAAATCCATACTTCTTAGAAATATGTTTTGCCTAAAATCATTACAATATATACTTTGATGACCTGACCTTATAATTATGAATTAAATACAATTACTCGACACCCTGAGTTCATTATTGTCTGTGTTTTCTCTCAACCCTCGATTATGTTACTGTTTATCAAGGGTTGAGAGAAAACATTATTTCAATTCTCTGTGTGTTCTGTACATGTGGCAGAATTGACAATAAAGCTGACTTTGAAGGACATTCATATTTCCAGTTTTGAAATAGAAAAGAATTGACCTATATAAGAATAAATATTAAGTTACCAAATATGTTTTTGTATTCAGCCCACAATGTAAAGGAATGTCATGGGGTTCTTCCTTACTAAGTGCTCGCTGTCAAAGGTGATAAGGCTGGTATTTTTATAAACAGAACCTTTTGAGGTCCTGGATACTGCCTCTTCACATTCGTGATCCACGTTCTTGTAGAATCTGTAACAGGAAAACAGGGACACATATAGATATATTATCGACACATTCTGCTGATTGGTTATCGGTGGACACCCAGCAACTGCTAGGAATTTCCTTGTTACTATGAGCCTGCATCTGATGAGAGTTAGAGAAAGGATTCATCCTGCATTATGCTCTGAAAGTGCACATCTCTCCATCCAGTCAATAAAACACTTACGTCTATTGCTGCTCTACAGGAGCAGCACTGGAATCAGTGGAAGTGTACAACAGGACAAAAACACAAATGGCTGAACCTGGATTCAGCCAGCAAGCAGACTATGAGAGCTGACAGGGGTGATTATGCTGTAATGTATTCACTCTATAGTGAAAACCTTGTATGTCCACTTTATGACAATTGTGATTTTTATTATAGATGGACAGCCCCCACTCTCCCCTCTATTGATAGCGTTTGACATCTAACTGACCAAAATAAGAAGCTTTATGAAGCTTTTAGTATTTTTTTTAGTACTTTTTTTAGTATTAATACTGTTTAGTATTTATCTTTGTATTCAGGATGGTTATTAATTTGTTTCTTATTGATACTGGCTTATTTGCTTTGCTGACAAAACTTCAAGCGTCCCTTTCAAACATTAAACTGTTGGCTGACAGCTCTATAAAGACAGGATTCTATCGGTGTCGCTAAGGATGTCTCATTATGTTGTTTTAAGGTTAGCAGTTTCTCAGGTTAGCAGTTTTTTTTTTTCATGCTCACGGAGATACATGTTTTATATTGGACAGCGAAAACATTGTGGCTTGAGAAAAATCTCTTCTTTTAAAAACAGAAATGACACTGTGCATTACTGGACGCTGGCACAATAAAGGCTGAGGACAGGCACCTGCTGCAGGTACCTACTGCACTTTCCTTTGAAAAACAAAATTTGAGTGGGCTTACATGTCATTTGTTTTGCATAATTTTGTAATGCAAAAAATGCTGCTTGATTGAAGTAATTCTAAATATCTTGTATATAAAGCAAATAGGCTTTTCAGTAATGTGTAGGAATTATTTCAAGAAATATGTGTATTTAATATCCAAATATACAGCTGCTATTTATTTAGACTTTTAGCGTGATAGTGTACTACCAGAGTTGCTGAATTGGACTCCCTGATGTGCTGCCTAACAGAAATGACAGCAACGGTGTCAAATGACAAAGTCATTGTAAAGATGACAGGAGTATTTGCAATCTAGGTCTATAGTTCTATATAGTTCTAGTTTGTCATCTGTTTAATAGATTTGCATTGAACACATAAAACTGGATAGAGAAGATTTCACTATAATGCTCGAGTGTAATCAATTCTAGGAGTAAACTAGATTTCTACATCTCACCTTGGCCTTTCCAGTTGGCTCACTGTTTTTAACAGATGACTGGTTATTCAGTTCCTTGGAGACCACACACAAGAACTCAGACTGCTCTCCATTTCCATAGTTATAAGAAGAACCAATATTTACCACCTGTGAAAAGACATTGACAGACACAGCATGACTTTTCAGAGATCAGAAATGTATTGTGAATAGCAGGAGACATTTTGCATTTGTGCAAATACTTAACCAACCGCAACCAAAGTGACATTTTGCTTTTGATAGTGATCTTCCCTGCACTACAGTCATTTCAGCAAATGTGAGAAAGGGCACCTTTTGCTACATTCCTCAACCTTCTTCTATCATCACGAACACCCTGTGAACGAACTGTGTGAGCGAGCGCATGCGTACAGGCTGAGCCTCCTCACGGTATCCGCAGAACTCTGCAAGCAGCCAGGCTAGAGCAGGTTGCTTGGACGGGCTTGTTTACACATGCATGGCTGCAGGGGCGCCCTGCCTGGTTGCTGAGGGAGACCGCTAATTACAGCTCAGCGGGCCTCCAGACAATGCATATTTTCCTCAGACCTATTTGTCCTTGCTAACTTCCAATTGTGCAATCCTAGTCCATCATTGCTAAACTACTTAATAAAGTCAATTATATATCTCCTGATAATCTAGCTATTGCTCTGCTATTAGTTTCTTTTGAGCATTTCTTAAAGGGCTGGCAGTACATACGCTGCTGATGTATCGCATGTGTTTATGTTCGCCTGTGAAATTTGAAAATGTATCGGTTCACGTACGACCATATGCATAAAACTGAAAACATTGGATTTACCCACCAGCCCACATTCCCATAATGCTGTGTTTCCTGCTGACGTTACTAGATGCCGCACATTGCTAATAATAATAATAATAATTGGTACTTTATTGATCCCTGTGGGGAAATTGTCTTTACACCTCCCTCAACTTGCCTTTTTGTGGAGTAAGTTGTCCACGAAGGGCAGCCACCTGTAGCGGTGTCCAGGGAGCTGGGGGCTAAGGGCCTTGCTCAAGGACCCACAGACGTGCTGAGCCACACGTTGCCCCCCAAACATATCTGCCCCACTCTTGTTACTCATGTTCTCAGTGCTGCACTTTCTGCTGATTTAAATAGTTGTCTTATTAGAATCTTACTTTGCTTATCGTGTAGCTCCTGCTCCAACGCTGTTACTGGCTATCCGAACAAGGCTATGCGAGATCTCTGGCGATCTTGTCGCAAAGCTGAATGCCTGTGGAAGTCCACCAATCTGGAGGTTCATCACTCTCATTTAAAGGATTTGCTCGTGTTGTTTAATGCTGCGGTTAGGGATGCCAGATCAGCTTACTTCTCAAAAATTATTCGCGCTAATCAGCAAAACCCTAAAGTTTTATTTAACATAATTAATAAAATTGTTGCTCCTATACATTCTAATATTCTGGTGTTTTCTGACAATGATTGTAACAATTTTTTGAAGTATTCTGTCGATAAGATTAATGATAAGGACAAACATCACGCCCGCAGCAGCTCCATGTCTTGTCCCTTTTCCCTCAGGCTCCGAGTCTTTTACATTCTCTCCAGTCTCACTTTCTGATCTTTCTAATTTACTCAGGAAGATGAAACCTTCCTCCTGTGTTTCTGATGCGCTGCCGACAACATTATTGTTGCAAAACTTTGCCTGCGCAGGCCCTCATCTTCTAAACATTATAAACTGTTCCATGTCATCTGGCGTTGTCCCTTCCTATTTTAAGAATGCCATAATTCAACCACGGTTGAAGAAAAATAATTTAGGTCAATCTCCACTGAGCAAATACAGGCCCATCTCAAAATTGCTTTTTATAGCTAAAGTTTTAGAAAAAGTTGCTGAACGGCCACTTGCTCCCTTCTTAGATTAGCACCAGCTCCTCGATCTCCTCGATCAGACCTGCAGTCTGGTTTTAGGAGGCAGCACTCTACAGAAACTGCCCTCCTTAAAGTTTTTAATGATCTTTTAATTGCTGCTGATGCAGGCCTGTGCTCTGTGCTTGTTTTGCTGGATCTTAGCACAGCATTCGACACGGTGGACCATCAGATCCTAATTAATAGGTTAGGGCAGTTGGTGGGCATTCTCATCCTACTTTACCAATCGGAGCTTCTCGGTCGGTGTGGTTGATTTTGAATCTGATGTTGTGCCTATGTCATGTGGGGTGCCTCAGGGCTCGGTTCTCTGTCCGTTATTTTACTGTATATTCTCCCTCTATCTTTGATTCTTAAATCCTTCCAGGACATCTCATATCACTTTTATGCAAATGATATTCAGTTTTATTTTTCATTTAAACCCAATCAACTGAACAAATTATCCACTCTGGTTCACTGCTTGTCTCAGTTGAGGGACTGGTGCAGTATTAATTATCTACAATTAAACCATGGAAAAACCGATATGTTGATTGTAGTCCCTCCTAGCCTCTACTCTGAGATCAGCCTAAAGCTTTCTCATGTCATCTTTGCCTTTAAGTCGAGCATTCGTAATGTAGGGGCTACATTGGATCAGTCTTTAAGTCTTGACTCCCATGTGAGATCGGTCAGCTGTTCATGTTTTTTTCATCCATGTAATTTGTCTAAATTAAGGTCTGTTGTATCAAAATCAGAATTGGGGATGCTGGCTCATTCGTTTATTTCATTTCGACTCGAGTACTGTAATGCCCTATTCACTACCCTGAGTAAGTCTTCCCTCTCCCTCCTTCAGTTGGTTCAAAATGCAGCTGCTAGGCTTTTATCCCACTGTAAAAGAAAAGACCATATCACTCCAATCTTGTATTCTCTGCATTGGCTTCCAGTGCAGTTTAGAGTTCGCTTCAAAGTTCTGGTGCTCATTTATAGAGCCCTGCTCTATAGAGCCCTGGTCAAGCTCCCTAATACACTGCTAACCTGCTTCACCGCTATACAGCCTGTCGGGAGCTTAGATCTGGACAGCAGGGGCTACTAGTAATTCCTCGTACCAGATTGAAAACCGGTGGCGATTGTGCTTTTCAGACAGCAGCCCCTAAGCTTGCCATGTGGCTTGCGCACTACACCTTCAGTGGACTCTTTTAAAAAACAGCTTAAAACTTTTCTTTTTATCCAGGCCTTTACTCAGAGCTGAGCATTTTGTGTTTTATGTTTTCTTTACGGCATGTTTTATGCATTTGTTTACTGTTTAGGTAATGTTTTATACTTAGTTTTTTAAGTTTTATATTCTTTTCCTTGTTTACTTCATTTCATTATTGTACAGCGCTTTGTGACTTTGTCTGTGATAAGCGCTTTATAAATAAATAACTTACTTACTTACACCTGTACCTGGTCATTCACTGGAAGGTCATCATAAATGCACCTATGCAATATATTTGAAATGTGCTGTTTACCCGACTTGTACGCCACTTTGGCCAAAAGAATCAGATAAATAAATGTAAATGTTATGCAAATGACTAAGAAGAAAAAAATCTTATGCACTATTGTACTAGATTTGCAACTGAGTGTCAGTGTTGGACACTATCGTACTTTACAAAGTCATTTCATGCTTGCAATACGATCATGACATTAAAGATCTTATTTTAATCTTTGATCTAGAAATAACAAAACACTGATTTAATCCTAGGAGATGTACTGTATTCACAATGTGGATTTAACAGCATGATTGTAATAAGCATGGTAAGTAAGATTCCATCAAATACTCCATTACAGCCACATGACTGCCAGTGACAGGCTGAATGAAAAGTGGATAAAGCAGGCTGTGCAGTGACAACAGTTACTCTCCTGCATTCACTCTGTTCCATAGACTAAGGCGTGGGATAGCAGAATTCATGGCCTGTCAATGCTGAGGATGTTCTGTTTTCTATGCTTTTTCCTATGCATCCTGCACTACATCTCCTAATAAGAAGCCATACCACTGTGTCCTTGTTATACACCAGTCCAGTTTATATTCTGCACATCACTGGATCCTTCACTCATGCCCAACCACACCACTCTAAGCTGGGAACCTGAAACTGCTCCTCCTGTTCTTGGTCATTCCTTTCCTTCAAACGTGCCTGGTCAGAATTAAGAGGTGACAGCTGATTGTGTTTTTGTCTTGTAAATTTGAGAAATTTTAAGAATCACTGAAAACCACACTGGACAAGTGGTCATTTAAAAAAAATGGATGGATTAGTAAATGGATCAGTGGAAGACAATGAGAAAATAAATCATAAATCTCAAATTTAGCAAATACTTTACTAAACAGACAAACCGTGACTTAGTGGCTTAATCATTATTCTTACATAGGGATGTGGGGATTAGGGATGTGGAGCTAAGGGACACAGAGCTGAGGGATGTGGGGATTAGGGATGTAGAGCTAAGGGACACAGAGCTGAGGGATGTGGGGATTAGGGATGTGGAGCTAAGGGACACAGAGCTGAGGGATGTGGGGATTAGGGATGTGGAGCTAAGGGACACAGAGCTGAGGGATGTGGAGCTGTGGGATGCAAGGCTGAGGGATGTGCGACTAAGGGATGCATGGCTGAAAAATGAGAAGCTGAGGAGCTGGGTCATGACAGAGGGAGTGGGAGGGGACACACCTTGCCAGACTCACCGGAAAGCTGGCCTCCGCAGCCTTCACCTCTCTGGATACAATCAGCAGAAACTCAGACTGGTGATCCCGTCCGTAGCTATATGAGGAACCTAAACTGACGAGCTGGAACAACCATTATCAGGTTAAAAGGGAGTCATTTTACAGCTAGATGTACTGGCGGGTTTTTATGAAAAATGCCAGTTTTTCAAAGCATTTGATGCAGATACCCTAACTCCCCCCTATACCCTTACATACCCATATACCCTTGCATACCCCTGTACCCTTATATACCCATTACATATACATGTACCCTTATATATCCATATACGATTATATATACATATACCCTTATAAACCCAAATACAATTACATATCCATATACCCTTAGTTCTACTGCACACATTGATGAAAAAGATGAAAATCCATCTGATGAAAAAGAAAATCCAAATAATTACAGGATGGCAAATAAATACTACCCTGATCTGAGAACAGTGATTGTTGGCTACAGGCCCACTTTTGAATGTGCATGAGGTCTATTTCGCATAATATGAAAATTCAAATTTAGGTCTTGACATTTGCAATATTTATTCAATAGGTTTCAATAGAAATGCTAAGCATTTACAGTATAGTTCAATTCAAATTCATAAAACTTCCATACAATTTATAACATATTTGTACTACAGGCACAATTGAGTCAGTGATACGAGACATGAATCTTGCGTGTGATTTACTACTGATACCTGCTCAAACTTCCAACCATCAGACATAGTGGAGACCATCTGGGTTAGTTCCTCTTCTTGGCACTGAAGAACCCTATACACATGCTTCATGGACACCTGGAAGACAAGGTGAGTCTTCAGATATACAATATCCACCACCAAAAAAAATACCACAGGTGCGGAAGATGAAAATGTACCCGGTGTACGCCAATGATGCATTTTTAGTCAAGTTTAGTACAGCTAAACCTTAGTGGGCATAAATCAAGGTCAGTTTAACAACTAAAAAGAATCTGTGTATCATAACACCAGTTATCCATTAAAACATCGGCGTCTCTCAGGGGAAAATCCCAACTCTGTTTCGCATCATTTTCTACTCCCACTCCTAGTCCCTGATCCTTGGTGCCTCATTGCTGTGCCTCCCTCACAACTATGAGCTTCTCGCTACCAGAAACTCATCATCTGTCCAGGGTTCCGGGACACGTGTTGGAGATCAGCTTTTGGCCGCATTTCAGCCTGACATTGGCCATACGTAAAGTAGAAAGGCCCTCGTATTTGAGCAGAGATCACCAGTTTTAGATTGCAGTAAGTAGGGGCAGGATTCTTCAAACCCCAAACAATCAAAGTAGGGTATAGCCAGTGTTCCCACCATCTGAAGGTCGCAGGTTCGAATCCCAGGGTCAGCAGTGTGATATCACCATTGGGCCCATGAACGAGGCCCTTAACCCCAAACTCCTCCAAGGACTGTCTAACCCCGCTTACTCAAAAATACATAAAGAAATAAATAAACAAAAAGTATGTTGCTTTAGATATATAAATATAATGTAATGTAATATAACAGTAGTAGTAGTAGTAGTAATAATAATAATAATAATAATAATAATAATAATAATAACAACAACAATAATAGACATGCAGATTAGCACATTTTTGCGGAGATTAACCTGGTCTGCTGTCAGTGTCAACTTGAACAACAGAAGATATTGTTCAGATCAGCAATGGTTTAATATAGAAATTCAATGCATTGCGAAGGTAATCTGACAGCTGACAGAGATGACAGGCCTAAATAGGGGTGGCATGATGGTTTAACCCTAAGGAAAGACAAAGGCGTCACATGAATGTGCTGCAGCATACATATATAGAATTTGAAAAACAGTTTAGAATATGGTACCAACAAATGCCTTGTGCAAGAATGGGCCTTGCCGGTGAAACAAGAAGCTGACATTCAGATGGAAGAAATCTCATATAGGTTACTCTGTGCGTTGCTGCTACATGGGAATTTAACTCACTTTTTATTCTGTGCAAATTGTAATATGAGAAGAAGTCTAGTAGCTCTCAAAAGCCACCTACTGTAAGAATGTCATGATGGGCTATGAATCTTAGTGCTAAATAAGAGCTTACAGTGTGATAGAATGGTAACCCTGCTTTTATCACTGTCGATTTTTCCAGAAAATCAGAGGGGACTTTCTGGGAAATATATTCTGCAGCAGCTAAGAAAGAAGTGCATCCCTGTGACTGGCATGATGGATACCACAGGTGTGTTTCAAATGAAAAATAGCCTCTCAGACTCAGAAATGTGCATGTATCCGTCTGGCAACTGGTGGGAAGATACAACAGAGAAAACGCAAGGCTCCGGCTTTGAGTATCAGCTCTGGTCTGATATGTGCTCTTCCAGAATGCTGAAAACGCTGAATGAGGAAGCAGCACGTCTGACATGCATGTGATGAAACGCTTGGAATTGGGTCAGCCTACCTGCAAGTTTTGGGTGTCCCTCTCCCTGATCCTGTCTTTGATGAGCCTTATTAATGCAGTAATATTGTAGAATTCAGCCTCCTCCAGTGCACCTTGGGTACAGAGAGAAGCCATTGGATGAAAAGACAGGCAAAGCAAATGAAAAGACTGAAGCAGCGTATTTCATTAAGAGATGGATATGAGTTTGAATATAAGATGTATTATATCAATAATAAATCAGATACAGCGGGGAAAATAAGTATTGCAGACGTTAACATTTTTATCAGTAAGGAGATTTCTAAGTGGGCTATTGACACAAAATTTCCACCAGATGTTGCCATCAAGCCAAATA